>CAUYSK010097889.1:0-41612 GCA_963575035.1 Avahi laniger | reverse complement strand
AATAATATAAAAAATGTTTGATTTTGGTGTTTTTGTCTAGTGATAAACAGCATACCTATACAACATAAAATAGATTTAAGCCTAGCACTCTGGGAGGCTGAGGTGGGCGGATTGTTTGAGCTCAGGAGTTCGAGACCAGCCAGAGCAAAAGCGAGATCCCGTTTCTACTAAAAATAGAAAGAAATTGGCCAAACAACTAAAAATAGAAAAAAAAAATTATCCGGGCATGGTGGCATGTGCCTGTGATCCCAGCTACCTGGGAGGCTGAGACAGGAGGATCACTTGAGCTCAGGAGTTTGAGGTTGCTGTGAGCGAGGCTGACACCATGGCACTCTAGCCCAGGCAAGAGAGTGAGACTCCATCTCAAAAAAAAAAAAAAATATGCTATAATAGAAACATCTGCACCCGAATGTTTATTGCAGCACAATTCACTATTCCAAGGATGTGGAAACAATCCAAGTGCCCGTCAGTCCATGAATGGGTTATTAAAATTTGGTATATGTATACAATGGAATATTACTCAATCATAAGAAATGACAGCAATCTAGCACCTCTTATACTTTCCTGGATTGAACTTAAGCCCATTATCTAAAGTGAGGTATCACAAGATCAGAAGAATGGGCTCCACTTGTACTCGCCATCAAATTGGTACTAACTGATGAACACTAGGGTGCTCACATGGCAGTAATATTCTCCAGGGATTAGGGGGATGGAGGGGGTAAACCCACAACTAAAGGACACGGGGAGCATTGTAGAGGGGAAGGGCGTGCCTCTAACCCTTGCTTGGGTGAGGAAAAGACATAAAATGTAACCATAATGTTTGTGCCCTCATAATACCCTGAAATAAAAAAAATAAAAATAAAAAATAAATAAAAGTCTAACTCTAAAAAAAAAATAATGTCATTACTAAAGCAGCGAAAAATTATTAATTTTATTTTTAATCTAGATCCTTGAGCACATATAATATTCCATGTTACAAAGTGGGAAGTGTACATATTATAATTGATCAAATGACAAGCTGGCCTAGGCCCCATTTTTTATGGAACATTATTTTTACTTAAATGAAAAATTAACAAACCATGGTTGTTCAGATTTGGTATTTGGCAGACTTTTTCTTAAAAAGTGAGACTGTCACTTTCGAGGAAAATAACTGATAGTATTTGTTGCCACTGATAAAGCTCAAGCTTTCAAGTGAAAAATTAAAATTTTTGAAAATTTTAGCTTGACAGATTCCCAATACTTGCAGCCTTTTCTGATGTGATTGGTAGCAATGTTAAAAATCACTATTTTTTACATTGTACAGAGAAATAATGTCAACATTTCAAAAATATGCTTAACTCAGTGAACCAATATTTTTCAGTGAATAATTCATAATATTACAAAATCTTGGATGGATATAAGATCATTTAAAGTACAACATCGACCAGTGGATTTTAGGCAACTGAGTATAGAAAGTTCACTGTTGTGGCTTCAGAGCTATAATGCAGTTAAACTTTAAGAAACTACTATGTTTTGAGTTTTAAATACCAAAGAAGAATATCCACAATTATCAGAAAAGGCTATTACAATACTATATTATCATATAATACTCCCCCCTTTCCTACTGCGTATCAACGTAAGAACAGATTTTCTTCATATACTTCAAGCAAAACAACATATCACAACAGATCGGATGCGCAAGTATATATGCAACTAAGCCTTCTTCTATTAAGCAGACATTAAAGAAATTTAAAAATTGTAAAACAAGACACTCTTCTTGCTAATTTTTTTTGTTTTGGAAAATAGTTATTTTTCTTAAAATATGCTATTTATGTTAACATGTGTTTATTATATTTAAATGAATTTTTAAATATTTTTAATTTCTCACTTTTAATTTGTGATTCAATAAATATCAGCAAATATCAATAGATAAAGTTATTTAGAATTCTCCATAAGTTTTAAAAGTATAAAAAGAGATCATGAGGCCAAAATTGTTTGATAACCACTTCTTTGGAATAGTGCTACTCAAAATGGTGTTTATGGATGAGTGATGTCAACAACACCTGGGAAATGGTTAAAAATACAATTTCTCAGGCACTGCTCTAGACCTACCAGATCAGAATCTCTCTAAAATCTGCCTTTTATCAATAACAAGCCTTCCAGATGATTCTGAAGCCCACTAAATGTAGAGAAGCTCTGTTTTGCACCAAGCTGTGTTGATCACATATCTCATTGGTAAAAAGACATTTGAGAAGATACCCTCAATTTAGGTATATTTATTTAGTTTATATACAAGCAATTCTGTACCAATATGTTATGAGTAGCATACAAAAAATTAAAACGTACACCAAAACATTTAGAAATTAGGGAATGAGAGATTTGCTGTTCTATACAATGTACCTCTATATAGAGACTCTTCCATGTGGATCCCCAGTTACAATTGCATTGCTCCATAAAAAGACTAAAAGCTTTGTAAAACTCCCTTCCTTTCCTGCTGTGATTGAGCCTTGATAAATTAAGAAACATTGCTTCCTCCATGGCCCCATTCTATTCCAACCAGTGGCTTTTTTCTTCTTTTTTTCCATCAAGCCCTTTCCAAAACACTCAGAGGAGGCTTCTGTGTAGCTGAGACTTTCTTTTATAAAAGTTAAGGCAGCAAAGTCCAGGGAAGCCAGACTACAGAGAGAATTTCTGAGTGAGCAGCTTCTCTGATAGTCTACATTTCCTCATTTCTCCCTGAATTCATCTGATCTCCATGAATGAAAGAAGAAATCAATGAATGAATCAGAAAGGAGTGTTTACACAAGTTCTCTGTTCTTTTATGGTAGTCTTTCATTCTTAACTTTATGGTTTTTAATGCTGTAATTTCAAAATAAGTAACTTTGGAGTTTGAATGACAGTTTGCTTGTTATGTTTCCATATTTATTTTGCGGATAAGCAAGGCTTTGTAGGTTTGGTTTTTTCCTTTGTGTTGGAAGGAAAAACTTAAAAAAAAAAAAAACTATTGTGGGAAGATATTTTTACCTTTAAGATCTCTGGGAACTCAACATTAAAGGAGAAAGGATTTGATTAAACCATGTAAAGGGTAGATTTCCCACATTAGCCTGATCACAAGAATGAACTGAGGCAGTTTTTTAATATACAGATTTCTTGGCTCCACCCCAGATCTATTAAGTATAATCTCTAGGGAAAAGAACTAGAAATATGGTTTTTTTCTTCTTATTGCTTGTAATTGTTGTAAAATACACATATCATAAAATTTGCCATGTTAACCATTTTTAAACAGACAATTCCATAGTGTTACGTGCATTCATATTGTGGTACAATCCCCAAAGCTCTTCTCATCTGGCAAAATTACATCCCTTTTCTCCCTCTTCCTCCCCTCAGCAACCACAATTCTACTTTCTGTCTCTATGAATTTGACTCCTGTATGTAGTCAAATATAAGTGGAATCATACTGTGTTATCTTTGCGTGTCTGGCTAATTTCACTTAGTACAATGTCGTCAAGGTTCATCAATGTTACAATCAGAATTTCCTTCCTTTTTAAGGCTGAATAATATTCCACTGTGTATATACAACACATTTTGCTTATCCGTTCATTGTTGATGGACACTGGGTTGCTTCCACCTTTTAGCTACTATAAGTAATGCTGCTATGAACATGGGTGCACAGATATCTCTTCAAGTTCCTGCTTTAAATTCTTTTGGGTATGTTGCCAGTGGGATTGCTGGATCATATAGTAATTTTATTTTTAATTTTTTGAGGAACCACCATACCGTTTTCCACGGCAGCTTGATTATTTTTTACATTTCTACCAACAGTGCACAAGGATTCAATTTCTACACATCCTCACCAACTGTTGTTATTTTTTTGATAATAACCATCCTAATGGATGTGAGGGGAAATTTGACGTTTTAAACAAATAGCTTAGGTGATTTTTTATGATCAGACCAATTTTGGACACTGAGTGATTGGAAAATTTAAAAACAGATTTAAGGATGGTGACACATTGCTTTTGTAAGTTTGTGAAATTTTCCGGCTCTGAACACCATTCCCTGGGGACTTTGTGTACAGAGGGGTGAGACAGCATTTGTGTTGACTCTTCCCCAGAAGCACCCGATGAAGCCAGTAGGGTATGTTGATTTGGAGCGCCCACCTTGGAATCCGCTAAACCAGTATTCCATTTCAGTCTCTGATCTTCTTTGCTGTGTGATCATGGGCTTAACCTCTCTAAGCTTGAGATATTATCAGCTCTGAAAATTAGAGGTGAAAATACCAATTCCCCAGGGTTGGTTGTAAGGGTTAAATATAGCACACCGCACCCAGTATAAGTTTCAGACCTGTCACTTACTACCTTGGAGATCAAGATCTTAACCTTGATAAGCCTAAGTTCCCTCCTCTGTAAAACAGAAATAGTAACAACCACTATTTGGATCCTAGTCTGCTAAGTGGTGGCCAATATCGTTCTTCTCTTCCTCCTCGGTCGGAGGAGGAGATGTTATGCTGAATATAAAACTGCACAGCTACAGAATATATACCCCAATCTCCCTCACAGAGAGGTGTGGCCCGTAATCTAGATCTCGGCAAAGTTTCCCAGAGGTCTTTCCTCCCTTCTGTCATTTGCTCCCGAAAACAGATGTGAAGATGCCAGCCGTCATCTTGGATCACGCAATAATCTTGAAAATGGAAGTCACACACGACAAATGAATTCCTAATGACACCTCACAAACCCTAGGCTGAAAACTCTCTGTCATTTTCCTTACAAGAAAACTAAACTCTTTTTTAAGCCCCTGTTATTCCCACACCAGCAGCTTAATGCCATCCCTAATTGACACACTACCTCACAATGTTGTTATACGGATAAGATTAGATAAAGCATATCGTGTACTCATAACAATGTCTGGCACATAGAGCATGTTATAAAAATGATCATTTTTGTTTAAATTGGGCTTGGATTCCATATAGGATTTTACTGAAAACCTCATGTCAAAAGCCTGGCTGCTTCTTTGGCTATAAACAACATGGTTTTCAATGAGATTGACAGCCAGGATGAAAAACAAAAGATGACAACACAAGGTCTTTTAACTGACCTCTAACCAACACACCAGGTCAACTGATGGTCTCTGTTCCCTCTCTAAAAATCCCAGTGGAGACCCACTACGCAGGCTTCTGGCCAGTAGGTCACTTGCTAGTTCATCTGAGTACTTCCATTCTCACCAATTTAGTTGTATACTTAGCAAGATTCAGCATTTCCAAATCCATTTCTGCCTGTGACACTTGCTATTAAAATATATAATTTAATTATATATTATATAAACTGATGAAATATGAGTTGAAGAAGAAAAAGAGTTAATACCCTGAGAAGGTTAGATAAAAGAGAAACATTGCCATTTTGCAAGTGGGCAAAATTGTTTAAAAAAAAAAACAAAAACTATTGGAGTATTCTGTATTCTGACTTAAGTTCTCATTTTACTTTAGAGAAAACAAAACTGGGCATCAAAGATGATGCATAATGAATGTGGTTTATGTAAGAATGACTACTTGAAACTTCAATCTATGAACTCTTAATCCAAAAAAATCCTTGGCCTTACATTTAAGAAGTAACAAAGAAATGTACATTTAAGTTGTTTTTAGTTACCCTGAAATGTATATGAGGTGCGTGCATCAACTTGACATTTATTGCTTTCACTGAGTTTTTCAACGAACTTACCAACTACCATTCTCAATCATCTTGGATTGGATGGGGGCGGGAGGGAGACATTTTAAATCCCATCCAGAGCCCGCACTACTTCAGGCATAGCCTGAGGACAGATATCTAGAGCAACTCAGGTTTGATGTGAGGGTGCAGAAAGACACACGCTCCCCTGGCTCACATGTGGATCAAGAAAGAAAGGAAACCGAGGAAGGAATTTACATAAAAACAAGTTAGGCAATGTGAAATAAACTTTCTTCACAAGCTTAAAGGGAAACGTAATCTCTGTGGGTAGTGATTTAAGAGGCATCCTTTGAAGTGTTCCTGTTAATTCTGAAGGATTTTTCCACTTGCTTCTTGAAATATAATGATAGTCGACCTTGTTTCCCTCAAGCGAGAAAAGACAAACAACAGACCTTCTCAAATCAAATATCATTGTGTCTGTGGTTTGTCTGAAGGATACCTGAAGTCGTTCCCAATGAGACACGCAAGGAGGGCAGCAAAGCCTATCTCCTTACCCGGCAAGAGCAGCGTTAAAGAGAATCAGTACCAAGTGTGAATGAATTAGGAAAAGAGGGTGTTGGGACAGATAGTTGCCAAGATGGCCTTTATCAACGCCTTCCCTCCATGTGCGCGGATGCTGTTTCACATATTGAATGGTTGTTTCATTTCTGTCCCCGTCAACCTGGGCTGTCCTGAGTACTACCCTGACCAAAGAAATGAGAGAGAAATCAAATTCTGAACTTTCAAGGCTAGGTGATATGAGATATTGCACTTCCTATAGCGTCTTGGAATGCTCCTATTTGGGATATCAAAACACAGCCCCAATGCTGTGAGAAGCCAAGCCACCTGGAGAGGTCATGTGTAGGTACTCTAGTTGCCAGCCGCAGTGGCCTCCCAGCCAACATCAGCATCCACTGCCAGTCCTGCAACAAGCCATCATGCATGTCCCACCCAGATGCACCTTTAGATGACTAAAGGCCCAACTGCCATCTCACTACAGTCTCATGAGAAAGCTCAAGCAATAACCACTAGCTGAACCAGTCAACCCACAAAATGTAGACATCATGTTGTTTTGAGCCACTAAATTTTGAGCAAAAAATAGATGTTCTCAAGCAAAGTGGTTAAGAGTATGTGCCCTGAATGTCAAGACTGGGTCAATGTGAGTCCTGGCTCTGCTCTTATTATCCATGTAAATCTAGACAGTTACTTAAGCCTTCTACGTCAATTTCATCTCTATGGTGGAGATAATAACATTACATATATCATGGGGTGGTCCTTAGGACCACATATGATTATATTGCATTTAAAGTATATAACATACAGTAACATTCCATCAGCACCACATCACCATCATCATCACCATGATCATCATTACACTACTACTACTATAGATGATGCTATTTCTTGCCAGCTTTTAGGAGACAGAAATACCTCTGACTTGGCCTTCGTGAAAAAGCCAATGGAAAAACAAAAGCAAAAATGGCCACTTGGCACAGTGCTTAGATCAATGCTTTGTACATAGTAAGTGCTTAGCATATATCCACTACTATCATAATACCACCTTTTTGCTGATCACCAATGTCCTTGGGTAAACTATTCCAGCACTCTACCAACTAATCAAACTTTCAAAATGTGTTCTAGATCATTTATCCTCTTTGGGATAATGGTTCCAAGAAGTATCACCGTTTCAATTCTTTACCATATGTCCATTCATTCATTCAACAACTGTTTGTGAGTGTCAGCAATATGGCAGACTTTATGATAGATACCAGTGATATGGCAAAGAAGGTAGGTAGATATTAAACAAGTAATTTAAGGGTAAGGAGAATTTTCAAGAGAGAATAGCAAGACATAACTATGGTTATACATATTAGAAGAAGAATCTAGTGTGATCTGACTCAGGAGGTATCAAGAAAATTCTTTCTGACCAAGCTGAGACCTAAAGGAAGGTTGAGTAGAAATGTGTCAGCAAAGTGACTTGTTGAGTAGGTGGGAGGGTGGTAGAGTGCCTGGCAGAAGAGTCAGCCTGAGCAAGTGTCCTAAGCTAGGAAAGAGCATGGTCCTTCCAGGACATCAAAGTAGACAGAGCATGCTAGATGGGAAATGAGCTTTCAAGGATCCTGCAAAAGCAAGCAGGGCCATCCCCAAAGGACCATCTACACTCAGAGCAGGATTTTGACTTTATCCTAAGGGTATTTGGAGTATAATAAAGCCTTTTCAGTAAAGGAGCGACACAGTCAGAATGATTTTTTGTTTGTTTGTTTGTTTTTTAAGATGACTCTGACTGCTGTGTATAGAAGTAGGGGTAGCCCAGGAGGAAGAGGACGATAGCTTGCCCTGGAGAGTGGAGGCAAGGATGGAGAAGAATGCTCAGGAGTCACTGCTATTGAATAATTATCCCTGACTGTAGCCAACTAATTGAATTTTTCCGAAGAATCCACTTGGATCTGATGCTACTCTAAAAACAATAAGTGAATTTGAGTACAAATTCCTAGCTTGGCAGTAAACATACTCTTCACCAACAGTGGCTTAAGGTTCAGTACTCGGTTTTATAAAGTAGTTAAGAGACTCTAGATCAGAGTTTGATCCTGGCTCAGCAATCACTGGTTTGTTGTATGACCTTGGAAAAATCACTTCTCCATGCCTCTGTTTCCTCATCTGTACAATGGGCATAGGGATAGTATCTACCTCATGGGGTTGCAGTGAGAATTAAAAGTATGAACAACTCAAGTGCCCATCAATACATGAGTGGATTAATAAAATATGGTATATGTATACCATGGAATACTACTCAGCCATAAAAAAATGGTTAACTAATACCTCTTTGTATTAACCTGGATGGAACTGGAGACAATTCCAAGTAAAGTAATACAAGAATGGAAAAACAAACACCACATGTACTCACCATTAAATTAGAACTAATCGATCAACACTTATGTGCACATATGGAAGTAACATTCATAGAGGATGCAGCAGGTGGGAGAGGAAGGAGCGGATGGGTAAACACATCTAACAGTGCAATATGCACTGTCTGAGGGATGGACACACTTGTAGCTTTGACTCGGGTGGTACAAAGACAACTTATGTGACCAAAGCTTTAGTACCCCCGTGATATTCTGAAATTAAAAAAATAAAAGTATGAATAGTATTTGTAATAGAACCTGGAATGGAAACAGTCCTTAGTAATGATTATTATGTTAAATCATTTAATCCACATATATGTATTGATCCAGACACTGGGGATACAAAGATGAATTAGTTAATGTCCCCACTCTCAAAGATACATCTAGAAGTCCTAGGTTATAAATAACAAGGATTAACCGGGTGTTGGGGGCTGAGAACAACACAGCCATGCAAAATAGGAATATCAAATTAGAAAAGCATTTTGTGGCAAAGTGGGTCCAAGTAGCTACATCACTCTAAAGCAGAGAAGTTTATTATTTTAAGGAAGAAAAAGGCAAGTCTAACCTTGGCTGGAAACATGGAAGTTACAGAGCCCAAGATGTCACTGGAAATGCAAGACAGCTTGAGGACACAAAGATAGTTTTCCTTCGAAGGCTGATTTAAGTGGAGGATTAGAAAAAGCCTATTTTGGATCATGAAAATTCCTCCAAAAGTTTTTCAGTGCCTTTTTTTTTTTTGAAAGAAAGAGAAAGCTATTTTAGAGGCCACCCTGTAGAAGGAAGCATTTGAAGTAGAGTGTGTTTAGAGGGTTGGCTGCCAGGGTGATTGACTAAAAGGGTCTTTGGGGACTTTCGTGAGTACAGGAGATATTTTTTAACACTTACTGGAAAATGGGGCCTTGAAGGGCTGTCTCCAGCAAAAGGAATTTTTGACATGTGTTGGCTGGAGCCTAGAAGTAAATTTTCTCTCTCCTGCTTTTGCAACAATCTTTTCCCTTTATCCTGGTAGAAACTGAAGTACTCAACTTCATGTCATTAAAATACAACTGTAGAAATCGTGGAAGAGATACATTTTCTCCTAACTCTTTATAAGCAGCCCGGGTATTAAAATATCTTTTCAGATCTGTGTGGAGTTTTCATTTTTATTAAGCAACTCATTTTGTTTGTCAGGGAAAAACTGATATGAATAACGAATATCTGAATCAGAACTTTCCATGAAAACTCTTTGTATGTTAAGTTAAAAGGAAAAAACTGCCATTTATTGATGCATTCAAATGATTCTTAATATATTTTAGCAGTGGCATGACTTAACATAATCTCAAATTCTTAGTAGAGAGGGTATTTTTGGTTTTGTTTATTGTTTGGAGTTAGCTTGTTTGCATTCTTTCCTTCCTTTCTTCCTTCTTACTTTCTTGAGAATACACACTGCAAAGTAACATTTCTGAATTCACATTTTAAATGCAGAGCCTAAATACCTTCAATTTCACCATTAAAACGTAAGTAAAAATGCATTTTAAGGTTCTAATATAACTAAGGTGTTATTTGATAATACCCTGTTATTTTTATGGTAAGGGAAATAAATCTATGAATAAGGAGGTGTTTTCCCAGTATCTCACAGATGCTTAATGGAAGTAAAAAGCAAGAAAATGTACATTCGTCAGAATTCTCTTGATTACAAGTGACAGGAAACCCAATTCAAACTGGCTTTTTTTTTTTTTAAGAAGCGGGAGGGAATTGTTGGCTTATATACAAGTAAAGACCAGGGGTAAAACTTACTAGTTGGGGAAACAGACCACAAGTAAACTGTAGAGTTTATTAAGGTATAATCTCAAATGATGTAATCTGTGCTCAGCTTCTAGCCCATTTCTTGGTTTATTAATACCTTCCTATATGTTGGCTTCCTTCCTAGGCTCTTTGGGATGGCCCCAGACAGCTCTAGGCTCTTCTGGATTTAAGTGCCAACAGGGGGAAATGTGTCTCTTTAGATAAGTCATAGAATAAGCTGGGTTTGGGCTGATGGGTTTGGCTCAAGTCAAGTTGTGTTCTAAACCAGCGCTTTTCAACTCTCCACCATGAAGGACATTTTTATGATTTTTTAAAAAAATATCCAATCTGTCAAGGACCAATGCTTTCATAAAATACAATAAAAATGAGTTAGCATGAAAATTTGGACTTACAAAACACAAGCCCAAATTTTTTATTAGACTTCAAAGACATAAAATTACACTGTCAAATTGCTATAAAATATTAGGAACACTCTCGATTTCTGTACTTCTCTTGTTGCTGACCAGTAACAAGCAAGCACATTTGGAAAAACAGTGCTCCAAGCCAGGAGTCAGCAAACAACAACCCAAAGACAGAGTCTGGTGCACCATCAGTTTTTAATAAAGTTTTATTGGAACATAGCCACGCCCATTTGTCTACGTATTGTTTATGATGCTTTCATGATACAATGACAGAGTTAAGTAGTTATGACAGAGAGTGTGTGGCCTACAGGCCAAAATATTTACTTTCTGGTCCTTTATGGAAAAAAAGTTTGCCAATTTCTACTCAAAGCAATCACCGTGACTAGAAGATCATGATTTATGATTGGCCAAGACAAAGGTGTATGCCCACTTCACAAGTGCACGGATGGAAAGTAGGAACAGGGCGACTCACCAAAGGAAACTGAGATTCAGCCATCAAAAGAAGGGAGGAAATGATTCTAGGAAGCAAAAACCTACAAATATCTATTAATAATTCATAATGTAGATATTTTTATTCTTAATTTCTTCATCTTTTGCTGACTCTACTTAAAATTGAATTACTATATGAAATGAATATTGCAAATTCAAAACATGCCTTAAGTGAATTTAGACCCTAACCAATACTTGGTAGAATTTGTCATCTCAAATCTTTTGAGGGATGAAGAGGGATAAAATATGCAAATAAGTAAAAATAATTTGAAAATGTTATTAAAATAAGAGAATTGATAGTTACCTACCATGATACTGTATAAAATGATCATACTCATAAAATATCTATTTAAGTCTATTTTCCAGGAATAAAAGAAACTATTTAGAAATTATATTTACTTAGCAAATTATCTAAAAGATATATATATACACAATGACTGTCTAAACACTGTGCTAAATAATGGAACCACAAGAGTGAGCAGGATGGACAAGTCCCTTCCAGAGAGTTGGAAAAACAGACAAAACTGTAGTCAGGGGGTAATTAAATAAAATAACTGCAGGTTATAAATAGGCTATAATCTGACCATAGCAAAAAAAAGTAGAAATAAAAATGAACAATGGAGGCTCTCCTTTAGCAAGGAAGGTATGTATGAGAAAGTGATACGAAAGCAGAGTTGCACAAGGGAGCAGCCAGCCAAGAGAATCGTAGTGTAGACATGCAGAGGAAAGCAGGTGCCAAGTCCCTGTGGCAGGGAAATCTTGATGTGTTGTAAAAAAAAAAGAAAGCCAAAGTAAGCTAGAAGAAAACTAGTACAAAAATATTTGGGACGTTAGAAGTCAAATTATTCAGGCAGGGCCTTAGTACATGAAAATTCTTTACTGATTCAGCAAAGTGAAAAGACCTTGAAGGGCTTTAAGCAAGTGGAGAACACAATTTGGTTTTACTTTTTTAAATATCAATTTTGCTGTTGTATATTGAATTAGTAATAATAATGATATAATAGTTGTTTCATATTAAGGGCAATGTTCTAAGCAATTTAAATATATTAAGTTACTTCATCCTAATAGCAACCCTATTATTAATTCCATTTTACAGATAAGGATTATAATTACTTTTTTTATTGTCTGCTAGGAAAAATAAACTTTAGCCTCCTTCTTGTGCTATAGAACACACAGAAGGAAGCAAACTCTGTCACCAAACACAAAATAGTCGTTTATGGGACCTGGGCTACCGTGCCCAAATATCCTGATTTGGGTGTTAATATCCTAATAATTTCAACCATTCTAAACATTGAGTAACTCAGTGGAAACTGATCATATTTTTGAAACACAGATGAATGTAGGCAGTCATAGTGATCACAGGCAAATAGATACAATTTCAAACACTGCCAATATAGCAGATTATGAGAAATTAGATTTATTTCAGAGAGGACCCAGATATTTTCCAGCATGCTTCTTCTTCCCTGACTCCCTTGACCCCCATGTACTTTTATCTGCCATATTCACCTTCACCCTCTTCAATCAAACAGCTCCTTCAGATACTTGGAAATACAATATGCAAAAAGCTATGGTGTTGTCAAAAACAGTCTGGATCAGATCTAAAGTTTTTTCACAAAAAAGACACAAAATCAAACCTTAAAAATCATTTTAAGACCCAAAAGAATCAAAGACATGTACTCACACCAACACTCTTACACTAATGTCCATTGCAGAATCATTCATGATAATGAAAAGTATAGGCAACCCAGATGTCTATCAATGAGCGACTAGATAAATAAAATGTGATATATACATGCAGTGGACTATTATTTATTCATGAAAAGGAATGAAGTATAGGTTGAGTATCCCTAATCCCAGAATTCAAAATGCTCCAACATCCAAAACTTTTTGAGCATTGACATGACATCACAAGCAGAAAATGCCACACCTAACCTCATTTGCTGGGTCACAGTCAAAACACAGATGCAAAATACACCATTTATTCAGCAACCCCAAGAGAAAAATAAAATTACTTTTGGGCTATGTGTATAAGGTATATAAGAAACACCCATGAATTTCCTGTTTAGACCTGGGGCTCATCCCCAGGTTATCTCATTATGTAAATGTAAATATTCCAAAATCAAAAAAAAATCCAAAATACTTTTGGTCCCAAAGCATTTCAGATGAGGGCTATTCAACCTGTGCTGACATAGATGAACCTGGAAAACATGCTATATGTAAGAAGCCAGATGCAAAAGGCCACCTATTTTTAATCCCATTTATATGAAATATCCAGAATAGGTAAACCCATAGAGACAGAAAGGTAACTAGTAGTTGCCAGAGGCAGTGGGCAGAGGGAAATGGTGATGCTTAAGGAGTACAGGGTTTCCTCTTAGGATCCTGAAAATGTTTTAGAACTAGATTGTGGTGATGGTCATACATAGTGAAATTACTGAAAGCCATTGAATTATACATTTCAATATGATTAAAGTAGTAAATTGTAGTTACATGATTTTACCCCAATAGTTTAAAAAAAACCATTCCAAGAATCATTCATGGTAGGGAGGCCTTTGCAATGAAAATCTAACGTGTTTCCATTTCCCCAAGTAGGGGCATCATTTTCTAATAGTACACATTTTGGAAAGAGAGCCAGTAGAACAGCATTCATAGATTTGTCTTTATATTCAAACTAAATGCTCAGTGCTGAGAGAATGATTAAGTAAAATGATGATGATGACAATGACCTTAATCATCATCATCATTATACCACCATCACAAAATTTGGATAAACATGATAACCACAGAAAAAATTAATCCAATGTACACAAACTGAATTTCAGTGCATACTTAACTGCTTTATTTGAGGATTATAAATTTAAAGCATAATTTTGTGGTGAAGGGGCAAAGAAATGATCAATAACCACATTTTAGTGCCATTTATGTACAATCAGAAAAAGCAAAGGGTAAATCTTTTCAACCACGGAGTTTGTATATCGCCCTGGTCTGCTATAGGCATTATTCCATAAAGATCTTTTCTATAAACCAAGTTTCCCTTGCCCAGATCACCAGGTTGAGCCAGAGAGTAGCTGCTTGCTAAGGGCTTTGTTTTGAAAACCAGCAGGGCTCCTTAGCTTCCATCCCAACATGAATTGCTCCAAGCACAAACTGTTCCCAGAGCAGGAGGCATGCATTTGCCTGCCACGGTACTGAGGGACCTCCCTAGACTCTGGCACGGATTCCTGAAGCATCTTAACTAGGGTTGTAACCAGGACTGAAGCATGACAGCCTCGTTGTTCCTGCAGTGTCTGCCACTGGGACATTTGGTTGATTTGATTAGTTTCACCTGGTCCACACAGAAGAACAATCATGAGACCTGCAGCTGCCCATGTCATGTCACCATATATCAAGCGTCCCCACATCTGACTCAGCCCCTTAAAATGGGAAAGGAAAAATCCTCTACTAATTCTAAGTAGTACTTAACCTTTTCTCATCCCTTTACTACAAATGTACCATCTAAATCTCTTAACAGTTAACCTAATGGGCTTTAAAATTTACCCCATCTACATCAACAAAAATATCAATGATCAGTAAATGTCTTTCAAAGGGTAGTAAGGCCAAGGGATAGTGGTTTCACCCTGTGCTATCCCTTCGCAGGAATCAAAGCATGATCAAGGAATGCAAATTATTTCTGCTAAAAGAGGATATCTAGTCAAAAACAAAGGTTACAAGAAAAAATTGTCAGATTATAAAATTTGTGGGACATGTGGAATGTGGAATGGTAAGAATGGAGTGCATCTTCCTGCAAGTAAGAGGTGAGAAGTGTGGCAATCTATTAAACAGGCAAGAAAGACCAAACTGTGTTTGCTAAAACATGTGAGAGCTACCTCCTAAGTATATAAAACTACGGAGTCAGGACAGTGAGTGGTTCTGCTCCAACAGCTGGCAAGGTTTTAGAGGATGCCCAAGTGGATAATGAGATAAGCACAGAGATGGAAATCATTTAATCCTTTTGCACATTCAACCAAAATAGCTAGTGTTTGAAAATGTTTAGGGAATACCAAAAGCTAAGAACTACTTTCCAGGGGGAGAGTAATATATCATGCAAGCAGTATTCTTGCAAAGTTTTCTGCTTTTCTCTTTTAATAGATTCTCTCATGCTCGTTGACACTTTGAGCATGGTTTTAAACTTATAATCACATTATTCAAGTTCAAAGGTCATAGCTAAAATTCATCTCTGTCACCTTATATTACTCTGTCACCAAATGACACAAATCTAGCAACTTAAAACAACACAGATTTATTAACCCAAAATTTCTGTGTGTCAGAAGTTCAGGCATGGCCCCAGCTGGTTCCTCTTCTCAATGTCTGGCCTGGCTGCAATCAAAGTACCAGCTTGGCTGTGTTCTCATCTGGAGGCTTGACGAGGGAAGACTCCATTCCCAAGCTCCTTCGTTGTTGGCAGCAATTCTCTCCTTAGATGCATGACTGAGGGCCTAGCTCATTACTAGCTGCCAGATGGAGGCTGCGCTCAGGTCTAGAAGCTGCTCACATTCCCTGCCAGGCGGCCCCTCCACAGACAGATTACAACATGGTGGCTTGCTTCTTCAAGGCCAGCAACAGAGCCTCTCTCTTCGGTCTGCTGAGGAGGAGTCTTATATAACGAAACATAATCATGGGAATGGCATCCCCATCACCTGTGCCACCTGGTTCTTTAAACCAACTCACAGGCCCTGCCGCATTCAAGCAGAGATTACACAAGGACATGAATCATTAGGGGTCCTCTTAGGGTGTGTCCACCACACACACGCATATAGCAAACGTGATTTATCAATTGACACCCCATGGTTGTTACCAATATATGAAAGCTGGTGTAAACAGTGTACGGGCATAATCAGGGCAGCGCTCCGCTCCACTGGTGTGGATTTGGTTGTGGTCTGATTGGTTCAGACATTAATCACTGATGCCCCATAACTCAGGGTGAAGTAATTGCCCTTGCATTGAGAAAATGCAAAACATATTTTAAATATTTTTTCAAAAGTTAATTTTTCACGTTGCTCTTAGTACCTAACAATGACCCATTTCACAAATTTGCCAGATGAAATGTTCCAAAAAGCGTCCATTCTTTCAGAATGACTGAGATATCCCTAATCATTTTATTTGGAGCATTCTCAAAGGCAGCCACAGTGTAGATGAATCAGAAACACGTATTCTCTGGCAATAAAATATTTACGTTATTTATCTGACCCACAAGAGTGTTTATTATGGCCCCATACAAGGCCCGTGATGTGGGAAGGGTCTTAGATATTCGAAGTTCTAGGCCACACATAGCAATTTCGTAGCTTTCCTGCTGCCATTCTGCCCTTCTCACCTGGCAGACATGGGTAATGCATCCCAGTGCTCTCTCTCCCC
This sequence comes from Avahi laniger, assembly GCA_963575035.1. Classification (NCBI taxonomy): domain Eukaryota; kingdom Metazoa; phylum Chordata; class Mammalia; order Primates; family Indriidae; genus Avahi; species Avahi laniger. The sequence continues at coordinate 24,971 of CAUYSK010097889.1, read as the reverse complement.
GAATCTAGATGCAGCTTTGGAATCTTAAGCACTGTACCCCAGGCAGCCACTAATAATGACTAGATTAGAACTTGAGTCGAAACCTATCGACCAGCTTTTGCCTGGATAGCCAATTAACTTACCATAGCACCACCTCTGGGCCCCAGAACTGAACTAAAGATGAAGGGATCTGCTCAAAAGCAAATAGAAAACACAGACGGACAGAGAACCGTGTTGGGATGGGGTGGGGAAAGGGATTCCTGCTACTAAGACAAAAGAGAAAAAGTTTGTGCTGAAATATTTATTTATTTATATGGAAAAATGAAATATATCTGTATCTTTTTTAAAATTGTATGACATGATTGCCAGACAGTCATATCAGGGAAAACAAATTTGATTAAAACCAGCAGCTAGAATTCTTTGGCCCTTCTCCCTTTCAATGTAACATCTACCTATACTTAACATTCCGTTAAGCTGTGTCTGGAATGAGAAAGAGATATTGTCCTACTAAAAGTTTATGGGGCTCACAAGAGTTTTAGATTCTATGATTGTTACAATTTCAGTAAGAGTAGACTTGGACTAGAGAATCGTTGTGTTGTGATGAAGGCACCTTTGGCTCAGACACCCAGATTCATAGCGTATCTCACTGAGTCACCTTATGTCTACCCCTTAATCAACCTGAACCAACTTCTCCACATGCAAAATGGCAGTGAAGATTTTTTTATAATGCACGATTCTCATAGTGCAAGGGAAGATGGTGAAGATGTGTAATCTAAGTCATGAGAAAGTGTTTTGACCTCACAAGAAACACGATGCGGGATTATTGCAAAGTAGTGTTTATTTTAGACATTAGCTCTCCTTTGCAAGATACACCAAAAAAAAAAAAAAAATCTAAACGTGTGTATTTGTTGTCATAACAAAATACCACAGATTGGGAACTTTAAACAACAGAAATTTGTTGCGTCACAGTTCTGGAGGCCAGAAGTCCAAGAGCAAGGTTCTGGCCTATCCAGTTTCTGATAAAGTTCTCTTCTTGGCTTGCAGATGACCAACTTCTTGCTGTGGCTCTGTATGGCCTTTCCTTGGAATGTACAGAGGGGTAGGGCTGGGGGTCTCTGATGTCTCTTCTTATAAGGACACTAATCCTATCAGATGAGGTCCCCACCCATATGACCTTATTTAACCTTAAGTACTTGCTTACTCTGAATACCACCCCACTGGTGGTTAGGGCTTCAACATACAAATTTGTGGGGGACATTGACTCGCAGTCCATAAATATATGGAAAAATCTCAGTTGTGCAGAAAGACATCTTGGGTTTGCCTTTACAAATTTTGTAACAGTCACCAAGTTTTCTTTGTGTATCAAACTCTTCATTATCTCATTTAACCTTCACAGCAACTCTATGTAGTGGATAATGTTATTATTCCTACTTTCTAAATGTTTAGATCAAATATCTTGTCCGATGATCAAACAACTTATGAAGTAACCATTCATTCATTCAACAAATATTTTGGGGCTCCTCTTCTATGCCAGAAACAATCTTAGATATCTGAGATACATACATGAATAAAAGAGGGAAAGAAAGACCTCTGCCCTTGAACAGCTTACATTCTGATGGGAGGAATCAGACAAAAATAACACCAATACAGATAATATATACAAAATTGTGAAATTAGAAGTGCACAAAAAAGACAACAGGGTAAAGTAGATCCAGAGTGCTGAGGGAATGAGAGGCAAGTAACAATATTAAATAAACTGGTACAGATAGAGCTCACGTAGCAAGTGAGAGTTGAGCAAACACTAGAAGATGAGAGGATTGGCCAAGTGAATGTGTGCGGGGAGAGAATGGAGGCAGCAGAAAGAACAAGGGCAGAGGCCTGAAGAGAGGAACGTGGTGGGCATGTTTGAGAAACAGCAAAGAAGCCAAGGATCAAATTCTGGTCTGTCTAACCCAAGTGTCCAAACCGGTAATCACTGTCATGTGTGCTCCCAGGTGTCAATGGTTGATGCACTCTTGACAATCTCTATATATGAAAGAGGAGAATTGATATTTATTGAGCACCTGCTATGTGCCAGGCACAGTGCTAGGTGCTTTATATATGCCGTTGTGTTTAATTGTCATGAACAATTACCAAAGGAACCAGGGGAAAGTCCACCTTGTTTGGTCCCATGGGAAAAGAAAGAATATACCAAGTTAATCAATGAAATGGCATTGGCACGTGTGGCCTTGCTAGAGTTCATTTTATGTTCATTCTACCCTCTCTACCCATTTTGAAAGGTAGAGAGAAAGGCAGTTGTGGATTCATTGAAGGACACTGGCCAGCCTTCCCTCATGGTCCTATCTCGGTGTGTCTCCCTTGTAGATCTCTCTTCCAAAAATCCCACATTCCACTTTTCCACAAGGTTAGGCCATTATCAAGACAAAATGAGTTCATTCCTAATTTTATGTGAACCAAAAAAAAATATTTAAAATCTCAATTGAAATCATAAATTAAAAAGATATGCCTATGGGCAAGGACCAGAAGAGACAATGAAAAATGGGAGATAAAAAAAATCACTGTTACAATCCTAATTGTTTTTAAAACTCAAAGCCCCTTGAAAAGGTAGCATATCTTGTCATTATCGTTTATTGCTACGTGGAAATAATTTATTAGTTTGATCCTTTTCAGAGATCAAAACTGTTTTGAGAGAATTACACAAGGAAAAGCAAAGGAAGGTCCCCAGAATGTGGACACTGCCTGGGGGAGGGGCAGAAGATGGGAAATGTACCACAGAATAGGTTAAATGCTGAGGCACCTGGTTCCTGAGGCTATTACAACTAATCTGTCCCCTTTCGGGACTCAAGCTGGGAAAGACTCACATTGTATGTAACTTTCTGACTTCGAGTCCCTGTTGTCTCAGGATAAAGTCCAGTGCCATTATCATGGCTTGTAAGGTCCTTAATGCTCTGTCCTCATCTCCTCGCTCTGTGTTTCCTCTCAGGGGCATCAGGTGCAGGTATTTGCAAAGGCTGGCCCCTCTATTTGCAGTGTTCTTTCCTGTCCTGCTTTGCATCACTACCCACTAACGTCAATCTCCCTTGATCATTCTCCTGGGTGGAGTCTAGTGCCCCTCACCTGTGCTGCTTTAGTATCCTTTTGCTGTCTCTGCATTGGAACAGATGACACTAAAGTGTAATTACCTGTTGAGCTGGCCATCTCCCCCACTAGATTGAGCAGCTCAAGGAAAAAGAACTGACAGTGATTTGACCATCACTGCAACTGCATTGCTTACAGTGCAGAAAGTAGAAAATTCAGAGATGAGAATTCAGGCCCAGTGATACCGTCTTCAGCTATAGGAAGCACAACGCAACTCTCCTGTCTCCTGAAGGGAAGCTCACGTCCCTGCTAAAGCAGGGGCACCCATGGTTGACTGGGTGCAGCATCACATTGCCCAGTTGTGTGTCTCAGAGCAAAAGCCTCAGCCATCTATGCTCCCAACTACCCGCACAGTATTACTAAATGTTGCACCTAAAACTTAAGAATTTACACACTTCTTAGGGTAAAGAAACTGAGACTCAAAAAAGTTGAGAGTGTCAAACAAGGTGACACAATTAACAGAGCGCAGATTTCCACTGGGGAATATTGACTCCCAATTCAATGTTCTCCCCACTGCATCATTTTGCATAGTAAAGGAGAAAAAAAATGAAAAAAACAAATAAAAATGCAAGAAGGTGACAGATTTATTGGGCTTTACAAAAGAGTAACTAGAAGAAATAGGCAAGTTATTATTCTTCTTTGGCTACCAGCTAAATGCAAGATAGAAAATTGCCCTCTGATATAACCCAGTTCACTACAATCCTAAAGATTTTATACCTTTTGATTTTGGTTTGTACCTGTTTATTCAGAAGCACAAGAAGAAGGTCAAGTATTTATTGTATTGATTTTCCAGAGTGTATATTAAGAAGCCTCAAATGCAAATGCACCTCTTTACTATGCTAGCTATTTTCTTGTCTCTGAAAGGGGAAAAAACTCATTAGATCTTTTGCAATCGTATTTCATTTACTTTGCCCATTCAAGATTACACCCATTGCTGTTTTTTAAATAAACATATAGTATAAATATCTGGGTAGCAATAAATATGGAAATAAGGCTCAGCCTCTTGCTATGATGAATTTAAACATGAAGAAATAGGTATGAAAACAAATGTGAAAATAATACTGTTAGCAGATGCAGTTGCCATAATGTTATTAACTTAATTATTTTCATAGCTTCAGTAGGTTTCTAATCATATATTTCTACTAGCAGATAACTTGAAATAACTTATTTCCTCTAGACCCTGGTTAGAAATATACTGGAAAAGGTAACCATTTTTCTTATATCAAAATAATAGAAACCTGAATTTAATTGAACAGAGAAAATCAGGTGTGTGCTAGATAAATTCCATGAGGTTTTTGTGTTGTAAATGATTCTAAGAACTCTTGCTCTAAATAAATAAATATTAAAAGCGATTTGATAAAAAAATAATAATAATAATTTAAAATTTTAAAAAGATATTAATTAAAGATAGAGTAATATTCACCAGGCTTATTACCTTGGACATTCTCCTGGTAATCTCAGTTACCATAGATAAATTTATTTTACTGATACCACTTGTCCGTCTTTATTATAGTTCTCAACATCATTTACTTATTCAAATTAAAACCAAATATATTATTTTGTAATTACAGTAGATAATATTGTGATATACAATATTTAATTGAGCACTTGTTATATTGGGAATTGTTCTTTGTAATATAAGTGATGATAATGGCCATAATTATCATCAATGATAATATACATAGCACTTATATATGACAAGCCCTCTTCTAAGGTCTTTCTGTATCAACTTGTTTCATATATAATCACTTCAACAACCCTATGAGATAGGAGCATTGTGATTATCCCTATTTGGTAAAAGAGGACACCAAGGTTTACAGAAGTTGAGTAACTTGATCATGATCCCTTAAACCTAGGCCTCACCAACGCCATAGCTGAAATTCTTAACCATGTCACTTTCTTAACTGCTTCACATGACACACACAGGAACATCAATAAGTAGGCATTTCATTCATTTACAAACTTCATTCTGTTTCTTTCATCATTTAGTGGGATTAGATTTGTTTCCCACAATACAGAACTGAGACGCTTTCAGAAAAACTTTTTATTTCTTTGTTTATTTATTTATATATTTTGAGACAGAGTCTCACTCTCTCACCCAGGCTAGAGTGCCATAGCATCATCCTAGCTCACAGCAACCTCAAACTCCTGGGCTCAAGCGATCCTCTTGCCTCAGCCTCCCACGTAGCTGGGACTTACAGACATGCACCACTGCACCTGGCTAATTTTTACTGTTTTTAGTAGAGACAGAGTCTCACTCTTGCTCAGGCTGTTCTCAAACTCCTGAGCTCAAGCCATCCTCCATCTCAGCCTCCCAGAGTGCTAGGATTATAGGCGTGAGCCACTGCACCCAGCCAAAACTTACTTTTTAGAAAACATTTTTCATTAACTTTGAAAAGTAGGATTATTTTATTAACACAAAGAACAATGAGCAGCTAGCTTAAGAAAATGTACTTTATTTAAAAAATTAGATGCTGGTATCATTAGCGCTCTGCAGTTTTCTCTACCCACCATCTACAGACACGCTCCTGTAACTACCTTTCACGTGTACTGACTGAAGTCCATGCAGCAGCCTGAGGGAGATTCTGGGCCACGAGAGCTAGCTAATAATTTTTAGTCCATTCTGTGTTCCAGATAAAATGTTAGAAACATGTTTTCTTATTTAATAGTCACAACATTGCTGTTAGGTGAATTTATGAAGAAAATGGAGTGAAAAGAGCTAAAAAAATGAGTCCAAGATCTTATAACTAGTAAGTGAGCAAAAGTGGAATTTAAGTAAATAAACAAAAGCTGTTTCGTCTGGTGTCAGAGCTCATGATCTTGATTATGTTGCTACATTAAGTATACAATTAAATCTTGAGAAATTCCTCTTGGAAAACAAAATGTCACCTTTTGAGAAGCTTGTCAAGCTTGACTTTGTACATTTTTTCAAAGCACCAATGTACTCTCGGGCAGTTTCAACAACTGTGTGAAGTGGGAGGGGGACCCACCTTACAAATGAGAATTTGAGGCTCAGTCACATGACATGATTATCTGGAGTTTTGGCCAACATCCACAGCAGATATGGTGTCGGAACCCAGGTCTCTTAATGATTCCATCCCACTTGTCATCCACAGATGCAGTGAACACAACACATGAAGGGCATGTAAAGATCAGACCTGCGAACTCCTTGGGAGAGGTTGGGTGAAGGAGTGGTTGGGTGAAGGAGTAGGTGGTTTGTGCCAGGCGGTGGCTAATAGAAGCCAGGCAGAAGGAATGGCAGGTACCCGAGCTCACTGCTGTCCAGTAGTACTTTTATAGTGATGGAAATGTTCCATTCTGCACTGTCCAATATGGTAACCACTAGCCATATGTGACTGTCTTCCATGTAAATGTAGCTAGTATGACTGAGGAGAAATTTTAATTGTATTTAATTTCAATTAATTTAAATAACCAAACATGTGGCTACAGCTATCTTATTTGACAATAATGGCATTAGTCTTATTTTAGCATCAATTTCAGGAGTCGCATCTGTATTCTTTCTGCTGACGCAGATCACTGCCTCTTTCATAAAGCCTGGTACAGCCATGTAAGTTCCCCAAAACTATGAGCCCTAACATGGCTTTACTTGCCTGTTTCCAATTGTCTCCAAAAACACTAACTCATTAAAAAAAAAAAAAAAAAAAACTAGGCATGGTGGCTCACACCTAAAATTCTAGCACTTTGGGAGGTCAAGACAGGATTGCTTGAAGCCAGGAGTTTAAGACCAGCCTGAGCAAGAGCGAGACCCCATTTCTAGTAAAAATAGAAAAATTAGCCAGGCATGGTGGCACAAGCCTATGGTCCCAGCTACTCAGGAGGCTGAGGCAGGAGAATCACTTGAGCCCAGGAGTTTGAGGTTGCTGTGAGCCATGATGATGCCTCTGCACTCTTGCCAGAGTCTCTTTGTAACAGAGACCCTGTTACAAAAAAAAAAAAAAAATTCTGTGAGGGAAGCAGGACAGGCATTCTTCCCATTTTACAAATAAGGAAAGTAAAACTCAGGCCATAAATGTAACTTGCCCACTAAAACACAACCTGATAGTTTTAGCCATCATGCTATTCTGCTTAATATTTTCTCCCCAGTAGCTTTTGATCAAAGCATGTATCCACACTTTCTTTTTCTGTTTAGAAGTTGTCTCCGTTCATTCAGGCTGTTGTAACAAAATACCAACGTGGGTGGCTTATAAACAACAAAATTTATTTCCCTAGTTTTAGAGGTTTGAAAGTTTAAGATCAAGGTACAGGTGGATTTGGTGCCTGGTGAGGGGCACTTCCCCACAACAGCTTTCTTCTCTAACAGAAGGAGCGAGGGATCTCTCTATGGTCCCTTTTATAAGGATATTAATCCCATTCGTGAGGACTCTGTCCTCATGACCTAATTACCTCTCAAAGTCCTTACCTCCTAAGACCATCACCTTGCAGGTTAGGATTTTAACACATGAATTTTGGGGAGACACAAATATTCAGTCCACGGTAGAAGAGTATTTGGAAAGATCAAAATGGCCTTTGCGCTGAGAGCCCTTCTATATAGGTATGACAAAATTTTTTAGATGTGTCGTTAAGTTTGTCTTTTTTATTTTATATGACTCCAACTTTGAAACAATGCCTTTGATATTAATTTTAAATAAGCACATGTGTACAGATATGCGTATCTTGAGAGGCTTCATTTCATTGTTTGTAAAATTTTCCTTCTCATTTTCCCCTTCTCCCCATAGTATAGCTTTTCTTGGTTGCAACTACTTCAGTGGCAAGAAACAAAATTCAACTGATTTAAACAGAAAGCTTTTTGGCCATGAAACAAAAGGCCAAGGCAATGGCCGACTTCAGGCATCGCTACTTCTCTCTCCATCTTTCTGTTCTGTTTTCTTCTATACTATATTGGCTTCCATCTCAAACAAGCTGTGTCCCAGAAGTAATAAAAATGCTACCAGGAGGCCCAGTTTTCTATCTTAACAGGTCACCACCCAACAAGGAAAAGAAAGCGCATCTCCTCCTCGACAGCATTAGCAAAAATCCTAGAATGGAAAATCTTTGGTTGGCTCAGGTCACAAGCCAATCTCTGAATCAGTCTCTGAGGCCAAGGAGATGGTTTCAGTTTTCAATTGCTACATGACAGCCCCAAAACTTCGTGCCTTAAAATAATAATTCTTAAAACAATGATTTTATTAGTAAGTAATTTGGATAAGCTTTGGAAAGGTGATTCTTCTGCTCTGCACGGCATTGACAGAGGTTACTGCATGGTATTCGTTTACCTTGGGAAGCCCACAATGGCTCATTTACCTTGGCTCGAAGGGGATGACTAGAAGACTAGGCTGGGCTGGGCTTACGAACTTTGGCATCCACACGTACCCTTTCCAGTGTGATAGTTTCAGGGCTGTTGAACTCCTTATAGGATGCCTCAGGACTCCGGGATAGAAGAGTATAGGAAGCATGAGTGGAAGCTGCAAGATATTTTAGGATCTACCTTAAGAAATCCCAGAATGTCACTTTGGTTACATTCTATTTTTCAAGCAAGTCACTAGGGCCTGCCCAGGTTCAGCAGGAGAGGATTGATACTTTACTTATCAGTGGGAGGAGTAGCTAATTGTTTGCAACAATGTTTAATCTACAAAGAGATGGAATGATCTGATTGGACAAGCCTGGTCATGCGGTCACTTCTGTTTCCAGGGAGTGAGGTAGATCAGCTCTACCTGAAGCATCTAACTAAGGTTGTGCATAGAGTAGTTCCCCAAACAAAAATTAGAGTATTGCTACCAGAAGACAAGGTTGCGGATGATAAGTATGCAGAAATAAAAACTACGTTACAAATTGCTGTTGACATCACCAAACCTTGTGATTCTAACTGGCATTATGGAATAAAAAAGATATCATAATTTGGAGTTTATAAAAGCATGAACCTTAAACTCTGCCATTCACTAGCTTGGGCTAATTATTTAAAATCTGAACCTTCCTTTTCTTATCAGTAAAATGCAGATAATAATGACCTTTTTAGGGTTGTTGCAAGTATGAGATGAGGCCCTGTACACTTAGAGTTCGCTCAACAGTTATCCCCTTTCTTTCCTGATAAAACCTCTTGAAATTGGCACCCCCTTTGAGAGCAACATGAAATGGAGTAGCCTAAAGAGTCTCAAATGAGTAGAAACCAAGTGGTGTTTGCAGGCTGCACTAGGCCTTAATTTCCCAAATGCAATTCACATTTTCACTTTGATCAGTAAAAGTAGATACAGTTTGGTCTCTGTTCACATGAGAGAGTGCCTCTATGCATCTTTGCAGTGACATACTCTTTCCTATTTCATCTTCGAAATTCACTTCTCTCAGAATTCAAAGCTTTCAAGGCCATCGGTCCATTAAGAATATTGGAGGTTGATCAACCCATCTTGATAATGAAATCTAGGGCTGAATTTAGCTTTTCTCTTTTATCAGTCATCACTGATAAAACTTGATTGCTTAATATTTTTTTCTTGGACACCTAGGTACTAGAGGCTGTCTTCCAAATAGACTGATTAAACGTGTCTTCAGATACTAGACTGATGACTTCTCAGTCTGGTGTTTTTCATCATGGAGATGCTAATGAAACTGAGCTGTCCTTTGAGAAATGTTAGCCTAGGTTTATACATTTTTTTAAAGTGAACACCTTAAGCTGCATATGTTGCCATTCTTTCATATTTTATGATTTTGTTTACATTTGTTTTCAATTACTATGACTGGTTCTTGAGTTTGATCTAAATAAAATGATCTTAGATTGAGAGCCATCAAGATATTGTGTGGCATCTAAGGACTGGTTCATTCTCTCTTCTGCTACAGGAAGAAGCAATAAAAGATAACAAGAGAAGGAGGTCAGGTTTCATTCGGTTCAGTGTGTCAGGGTCCTAGCCCTGATGATAAATGAGATCATTGAGGTAATAATAGAGGTGGCACTAAATAACAATTGAAGTACAGAGTAAATAAATCATTCCTTTTTCCATTTCCTTCAATCTTTTTGATATCTTTAAGGAGAAAATCTCAGTTTGGTACTATCATGTCTTTAACACCTCTCTGAAATGTGTACATGTCCAGCTTTTTAAAACAACTAAAGACTTCACTTAAGAGGACAACAGAATCCAAGTAGCATCAGTAACCTTTTTGTTATTGCTGTACTTGTTTTTATATTGACCACAGAGCATATGATACCAGTTTTCCGTTTACGGCAAGGAATTAACACTTCCTTCTTATATAAATTCACCGGAGTAAAAGCAATTCCTGAAAGTGACTCCATGGTTCTAAAACTCAGGCGGAGCTCTTGGCTTCGGTCGTGGCCATATGTAGTTTTTGTTTTGTTCTGTGTTTTACCCCAGCTCTTTGTTCATAAGCCAAGAATCCCCAGTTCGTTCTGTGACCTGGGTGCAAGGAAACTGTGCAAGCGTGCAGCCAAGTGGCCTGTGGTAAGAGGAGCGATAGGAAAGCTGAACACGCATCCCCCAGGCAGCATCTGATGAAGATCTGGACTGAAGGAAATACTCGACGGGGACAGACCGCTTGCTCCCGTCAAATGAATTAATTTATCCCCAGCGCCATCAAAGTTGCTCTTTGCAAATGCAGAACCACGGCCCAGGAGGGGAAATTCATCTGACAGAATAGCGCTGCCTGAACTGAGAAAGAGCTTGCTCTGGATCAAAAGTGGTCATCTCTATTATTTTCCTGGCATCTTTGATTTTCCACAGCAATTGCATTTGTGTATTGTTAGTTAATTAAGAAGACTGTGGACTGTGATCAAATCCCACAGTGCTCAAAATGTGCCCATCCTCATCTGCCCTGTTCCCTCACAGACATGTACACGCTTTTGCTCCAGAAATGATGAACCATATGGTTGTGAGAATACAACAATCTAGCTCACATCTCTGGGTTGTGCACAAGCTTTACTTCCACTGAGATCACCCATCTCCACTTTGCAAGTCCCTGTTCATCCTTCAGCACTCATCTCAGACACCATTTTTCTAACCTCTAATCAGCTCTGGAGACAGTTTGCTTTGGTTGACTGCCAGTTCTACCCCTTACTAGCAATGTGAGCATGAGCGAGTTATATAGCCTCCCTTTCCTTTTGTTTCCTCCTCTCTAAAATGGGATAATAGTAGTGTCCACATCCCAGGACTATTACAAGGATTAAATTATAGACTCAATATAATTCATTTAGCTTGGTGCCTGGCTCACTGTAAGTGCCCCATAAATGTTAGGATTTCAGAATATTATCCATTTTATCATTGCCCTGACCACATTGATTGCAATTAAATTATGTCTTTCATTAAACTGAGAGCTCCTTAAGGGTATTCCCTGAAATTTATTCTACTTGTCCTCAGCCCAACGTAGTATCAGAAATGCAATACATTTGTGTTTAAGTGAACTGTGTTGAGTTGCATCTGGATGAGGGCAGCTGACGGTTACTGATTACTAATTACTAATGATTACTTATGCAATTATAATAACAGCAACTAGGTTATTGAGCACTTGCTTTGTACCAGGCATTCGCCTGGAGCTGTATGTATATTAATCTCTTCGTTCCTGTGGGGATAAGCAAGATTCTAATCCCCATCCTAAAGATAAGAAAATTGAGGCAGAAATAAGTTAATGCTTTGCCTAAGATTGTACATTAGAAGCAGAATTTTAAGCCAGGGAGTCTGACTCCAGAGATTTCACTCTTAACAACTATGCTTTAATGATTTGCTACTTGAGAAATTCACGCTATAGGTATATGTCTATGGGAGTACGTGTACTAGATTGTTGTCAATTTATTTCAGATGATAAGCTTTTTAATAAAGCTCACAATGATGCCACTATTTGCATCAAAACCATGTGTAATAATCATATTAATTTGGATTCTTTCCATTGTTACTTACAGAGGCACCAGTTAAACTCACTTATGTAAACAAGAAATTCAGAGGCTTCCACCTGAAAAGTCCAAATGTCAAATTAGATTCAGATACGCCTGGACTCAGTCCAGCAGAGCTCAAGACTTCAACTCTTGGTCACGATCTCTTGGCTGTGATTGCCTGTCTGTTGTCTTTGCTTTCAAACAGGACCACTCTATATGGGGCCCCTGGATGCTCAGGTTTATGATTTAGTTTAGCAAACTCATGGAAAATAGAGCTGCTTTTTCCCCAAAGAACCAATCAAAGTCCCCAAACTGACTCACTAGCTAGTTTCATTCACATCTGAACCAATCACTGAGATAAGGGGAAGGAATATGCAAAGAGGCTGAGACTAGGTCACATGACTCTGTGGATTGACAAAGTGAGGGAAATCAAAGTACCAGTAAATCAAAGTACCACTATCAGAGGAAAAAAGTGAAAGTATTGCTGGGGAACCAAAATGAAAGATGAGTACAATACTGGTTTCAGATTAATTTTTATTTTTCCATAACACCTGCCTATTGCATCTTTACATGACAATAACTTTAGCAGTTAATATAAATGATAAGATTAAATTTCATTTTAAATATCAGTGATCCTTCTACTCCCAAATAATCTGAGTTGATACACGGGTCTGTATGTATCAAGATGTTGAGCTTTTCTGTCTAAAATACAATCTAGAAAGGGCTAATTAGAAGATTGTTACTATGGTCCGAACATCTGTGTCTCCTCACAAATTCATATCTAATCACCAAAGTGATAGTATTAGGAAATGGGGTCTTTTGGGAGGTGATTAGGTCATGAGAGTGAACGTGTCATGGATGGAATGAGCACCCTATAAAAGAGGCCCCGGAGAGCTACCTTCTCTCTTTCTGTAAGGTGAGGATGCAGCAAGAAGACACCATCTGTGAACCAGGAAGTGGGCCCTCCCAAAACACAGAATCTGCCAGTGCCTTGATTTTGGACTTCTCAGCCTTCAGAACTGTGAAAAATAAATTTCTGCTCTTTATAAGCTACCTAGTTTATGGTATTTTGTTATAGAAGCTGAACAGACAGAGACAACTGCTCATGATTGCCTTATAGTTTTATATCAGCTACCTTGTGTACTATAATGCATTTCAGAAATGAATCAATATGTATGTGCTATGAGCTACATTAGCTAGTTTTGGCTGCTTTAACAACAGTTGCCCGCATGTTTAGATTCTGGTGAGGATCCTTTTCTGGGTTGCAGACTGCCAACTTCTAATTGTATCCTTACAGGGCAGAAAACAGAGAGCTCTCTGGGGGTCTCTTTTATAAGGGCACTAGTTCCATCCAAGAGGGCTCCACTCTCATGACCTAATTACCTCCTAAAGGCTCTACCTGCCAATACCATGACATTGCAGGTTAGGATTTTTAACATATGAATCTGGGGGGAACAGAAACATTCATTTCATAACATGGACTTACATATTGTATATGACTTCCCTTTCTGAATTGAGGGGGAATATTTTCAAGAAGAGTTGCATAATAATGTTCATAATTGAAAGAAAGTAATTTGTAATATGCCCTCTTGTAAAAAGAAGATCTTATGACCAACAAAATCCTGCAATACAAAGCAATTTTCCTTTACTCAGGATTTTCCATTAAGTCACATTGCACTGCTGATGGTTTTATTCTTTGGGAAAAGTTGTCATCTCAGAAAGTAAAATGAAAATAGTTTTTGAACTTGGCACTTGGACTGGAGCCAACTTGAAAATTCAGAGCATAAGAAAAAAATTTTCCTTTAGACCTGTCTTCTCCACAAATTGTATTCCCAGAGATTTTCAGAATCTGTCCCTGTGGTTCAGACTCAGGTAGAGATAGATTTCAGCCTGCCACAGGTAGGACAGAAAACGGCTTTAAATGAACAATAAATAAATATTAGAAGACTTTTCTTTGGTTGCTATTTTTTCCCTTTTTCTTTCAATGGTTGATGTTCAGTCTTCTCCCAATTTCTTTCTTGTGCTACAGCAAGCCTCAGAAAATATTTTACCATGAGAGCAATTTCTATGTGTTCTCCTCTTCTTGCTGAAATCATTCCAGAGACATCCAAATGAATCTTAATGGTGGAATAAAATTGAATTTGGATTCTCTAGACTATAACAGTTAGTATTACTCCACTGTAAGCAGATCTGGATTGTGTTGAAGAAAACCCAACATCACCACTGACACAGAAGTGCTCTAGGAAAATGCCTAATTTACATACGGCTATATTAGTTTCATACCGTCTGCATCTGGTGTGCTGTGAAGGATGGTATGATTGTGCCTGCAAAGCAAAAAAACACATAATGAGGATGGAAAGCCAGTCTCAGGATTGGCTAGGGGTCAACTGAATTTCTGAATTTTAATGCAAAAAAAAAAAAATCATTCTTCAATCGTTACGAATATTCAGCACTAAATGGTTAGAAAATGGCAGTGATCTGGCCTTGGTACAGTTGAACACCTGGTTTCAGTTGATCATTTAGTTATTCCACAAACGTTTTCTGAGTACCTTCACTGTCACACAGGATTGCGTTTGGTGGGAAGTAACAGAATGCCCAACTGAAATGGCTTGAGCAATAGAAATTGACTTTCCTTGTATAACAAGAAATTTAAAGGTATTGGTTGTTGACATTGGTTCAGTGACATACATAACAGCATTGCAGCAATTTCCCTGAATTTTCTTTCATGGCGGCTACAACAGTTGCAGCTGTCATATGTGCATTCAAGACTAGAAGTAGGAGAATTAAGGACCAGACCAGCAGTGACTTTGTCTTTTTACCGGGAAAACCTTTTCCAGAGCACCCTCCCCAGCAGACTTTTGCTTTCTTTCGTAGGCCAGAATTGGATCATACGCCCAACCTCAGCCACCGGGACAGCTAGCATAGCAATTATTTTTGTGTTCAGCCACTGGAGTGGGAGATATCAAGAGAGAAGAGGTTGAGAAATGGCTTTTTCTGTAGTCAATTTACAGGGATGGCCACAATTTCTATGTGTCAGGTACTCTGCTTGGTGCATTAAACACACAACTGGAAATGTATAATCCCTGGCCTCAAGAAGTATACAGCTTAGTGAGGAGATAGACAGGCAAAGAAACACTTAAAATGTGTGAAAAAATAGGAATGTAATACAATAGAAGCCTAAAACAAGGAAGACTTACGTTTGGTCAAATGTGGAAGTGGTCGAAGAGTACCTCACCTCGGAGACATTTAGTTATTTGGCATGCTGTTACTTCTCATGCAAATTGTTTCCTTGTGTTTGAGGGAGTCAGTGAGAGACTGAGTCTATACTGACAAATGAAAATACAAACAGGACTCATAAGGGTTAGGGGAAGAATAAAAACCTGTGGACAGTTCGGGAATAATGAAATTTGTTTGCTCATTTTGGGGGGCAAACAGAGAAGTGAGTCCAGGCTTTCTGTCTTTGATAAGTCAACTAAAAATATCAAAAACCTTTCAGTTATTCACAGATTTTACTAGACAGCCTTGAGAACACAGCTGTGACGTACACATGATGGGCTGATTTTGTGAAATGTCTGCTAGTTTCCTGGCATCTAATTCGGTTAGATCAGGTGGGAATCACTTCTCTCACCACACATTCTCAGCGAGAACAAGCATTTGGGTTGAGATTGTGAGATGACAAGAGTCTGTATTAGTTGGGGCAGTGGAAGGAGAACAGTCCCAGCGGTGGGGGCAAGGAATACAAAGGTGCAGAGGAATGAAAGAGAAAGATCCAGGGAACTGGATGCCATTCTGATTGCTGATGCAGAGAAAGGAAGGCTTCCAGGTCTTTCTCTAGTCAATTGGAATAGTGTTTCAGAGGCAGCCCCTAAGCCAGGATTTGAGCATGCAAAATACATTTGAAAGAAGAATGTGTGTGTCTGTGGGATGAGTGAATCCCAGAGACAATAGGGAGAGGCAGAGACTGTGGCAAGCTGGAGAACAGGAACCCCATCCAAAGGGGAAAAAGCTACTGAGTTGTTATTATGAACATGAAGCCCCAACATTGATAGTTTTTCCATTTTTTTTCCAGAAACTGAAGTCTTATTTTTAATGTAAAATTTCCTTATTTGTAAATATTGGCAATTAATTTCAATGACTAAAAATCACAAGGTAGCAGAAAAAAAAAGAATCCACAGGTCAGCTTCAGCACACAAGCTGCCAATTTTTGATCTTTGTGTTAAATGAATTAGTTTTGTAATTTCTTAGGATCGCTGTGACTGGAGAATAGGGTACCTTCGTTAATTATTTAATAGTAAAATGAGTAGCCAATGATCAAGATACCATGAAAAAATTCCCTGCCCTCAATTGCTAACCTCTTGAATCGGTGCTTTTAGAAGCAAAAATTCACATGATACTCAAATTCGATTGAAATGAAATGTCCTCCCAAAATATAAATACTAAAATAACATTCTTCACAAATGATCTGGCGTACTATTTTCATCTTTGCAGTGTTTTGCTATTATGGATATGAACATTTGGGTTTTGTTTTATTTTCCTTTTCAAATGCTTGAGTTTTCTTTGCATAAACTCCTCACCATGATATGATTCCTGCTCCCCTTTAAGTGCAAGGAGAAAATACACATATAGATTGGAGCCCCTTGTTTTGGATTTATGTGAAGAATACCCTATGTTTTTATATCAATTTTTCCAAACTAGGGTCACTCTTTATATTTTTTGCTATACCAGTGCAATGTCTTCATTATTGCTTGCTTGATGTTTTTCTTTATATTTACTTAAATGTATTCATTTTAAAAGGATATTTTCTCACTACTTTGCCTTTCCCTTTTGCTATATAACAAATCTCCATACACTGAATGACTTAAAGCAAGACAAATGTATCATTTTTCATGATTCTGCATGTGGCTGGGGGATTTCTTCTGGTCTGGGCTGGCTCAGTTGGAGCCAGAGTCCAGGATGGCCTCTGTCACATGGCTGATGGTTGGTAGGCTAAGCAGTCCAGGAGGACCTCAGCTAGGATAGCATTTCTCTGTTCTTTGTGATCAGAACAGGGTTCCAAAGACAGCAAGCCCAAGTACAAGCACTTTCAAGACTCTCCTTGTGTCTTGTTTGCTAATCTCTTACTGGCCAAACAAATCACATGGCCAAACCAGATAGAGGGGCTAGAGAAATTGATTCCACTTCTTAATGGAAGGAGAAGCAAAGTCACAGTGCACAGGAGAGTCCAGAAAGGAAGGAAGAATTTTTAGCCCTTTTACAATCAGAAAATGAAAAAGTAGTACTACCTGACATAAAAAGATGATAAATACATATAATAAAATAAGAAAGAATCAGCATTACTAAATCACTATTGCAGAGTAAGTTTTCAAACCACCACAACCCTCTCTACCTCCCAGGGTTCCTGAGCCCTCAGTTTGGCAAGTACTGTTCTGGGTTTTTAGATGTCACCAGAACTTTGTTGAACTTTGGGAATGCATCACATCCTGTTTCTGGTTTAGCTAAACATACAGCCCTGAAATCCAGCCAGAAAAGTAGGAGATACATGGCTCCAGGCAGCAGAACTATGATGCTGAGCTTGTTGCAAGTGTATGCATCTGAAACACTGCTGCATTTATATTCCTGGTCACCTTTGATTTTTTTAGCTTTCTCGATGCCATCATTGACACAAACAATATAATTTTCAAAGTGCTAGTATTGTAAGTTTTATTTTCCCACGTGTGTTGGCAATTTCTAAAGGCTCATTCTGACTGTTTACAGTATTTGATATCACTGAAATTAAGTATTTAAAAACAAGAACCGTATGTCATCTCTCATTTCCTCATCTCCTTTAAAACTCATAGGTAAAAGCTCTGGAATGCTTCTATGTAGCTCAGACTGCCTATATTAGGTAGTGCTAAGCATAGAGCAGATGATCTATAAATATTTTCTGATATGTAAAGCTAACCTCTTCCAAATCGTCTAGACAATTCCACAAAAATAACCATGCTAGTTATGTTGCATTGTGTGGGGAAAAAAAAAAAAAAGAAAGCAATTGTTATTTTCCACTTTTCAAGAGATTGGTGTGCAAAGGCATATTCCAAAAAGATATTGGACAGTTCTTGCCAAATTGCAGAAGTAACTAATTATCAAATTATTTTGCCATTTCAAACACACACAAATCATATTAGTTCCAAGAGCACACTGTGATCCAGGTTTCCACATTTCATCTTCACTATGAAAGTCATTATGTTTTTTGAAGTTAAATTAATTACAACAAACCTGAAGGCATCAGTCTCCCCCAGAGACTTCATGAGCACAATAGTATTATATCATATTGTTCTCTTATCAAACATCTGCATTAACACATTCACACGTGTCTCTGAGACAGACATAAAGTACTGAGAGTCACAGGCTTTTCATCCAGACCTCAATCCTCCTAAGATTTCCATGTTCTCAGTTGTAATTCACTCAGCCACCCATGACATCCTAATAAAATAAGAGAAACAATGTGTCTCATTCAATTCCCCGGGATTCGGCTTCTAAGGCAATAGGTGAGTTCAGGGTTAGAGACACTTCTCTCCTAGCAGGTATCAATTTTTATAGATCTGAAGTGGCCTAAGAGGTTTTACATGCCCTGTTCTTTCTCCCTTGTCTAAAGGTTCCATCAGCGCCAAGAGCATCTCACTGGGAGTTTGAACTTCCCTTTAATCTAATCCATTTAGAAAATGATTCACAATTCATTGAATAAAGTAGAGAAAATTGATACCTTTTCATTAGGCTGACAAAGTCTTTTTCACTGCTGGCATCTGAAATGTGTTTTCTATTTAAATTTTATTTATATCAATCTTCTCTAGTGGGAGTGAGATTAAAATGAAAGACCTTACAATCAGTGTACAACTTTCTCATTACTGCCAAAATTGTGAGCACTAGTTTTGCAAATGAACTCAATACCAGGAATTTTCTGGGCATAATTTAATATTTGAGATCAGTTGTAAAGTAGAATCAACAAAAAGTGATATTTTAATACATCAATAACTATAAAAATGATTACATATGAAAAGAGGAAAGGGTACTTAACTGACATTATTTGATTATGGTAAATCTGTAGTAATTCTAGCATAAACTGTATTCTAGAATCTAATAATCCCTTCATAAAGTACTTTTTAAAATTAGGAAAATACGTGTATACAAATATATCCTTCCAAGGAGCCATTTCTGAAGTTGTAAGAAAACATACTCAAATGTAGCAGTATGCCTCTGCCAAATAGGATCACGGGTGGTGTCTGTTTTCCTTTTGGTAACTATTTGCATGCTTCGAATGTTAGAAAAGAATATGTATAGCTTTCATAATTAGAGAGTGTAGGGAACAAGGACTTTGGCCCCCTAAGGTTCAGTGAAAAATCACTGACATGAGGCAGATTGATTAATAGGGGAAAAGGCATACAAATATATTTAATGTGTATACAGGGGAAATTTCAGAACGAAGACTCAGAGATACAGAGGAAATTGTCCATTTTTATGCTTAGGTTCAATAAAGTATCAACAGCCATGTAGAAATATGATTGGACAAAAAGTATGTAATCTAATGCTACTAGACTGAATGGGGAAAGGCCTGCCTGTCGAGATTCTTCTTGGCCTCTTTGAGCATACATTCCTCCCTTCTGGGTGTGGGGCAGGGCCCTCTCTGGAATGGGGGTCTTATGACCTACAGTCAAACACTGTAGGTCAAATAATTTATCTTTGACCAGTTTTTACATAGAGTAATTCTATGTTTTATGACTGACTTTTTGGAAAAAGCAATTCTGGTTTCTATGACCCACGTTGGGGAAGAGGGATTCTAGTTTCTATGGCTAGCTTTGGGGGAGAATGGGACTGGGAGACAGGAAGACAGGAGAACATCAGAGAAAAACTTTTGCTTCTGAGGCTGCATCTGGGACCTTTATTTGGGGTATTGCTTTCTAAGTTCCAACAAGAGAAAAAAACGTAACGGTTTCTGTGGTTGGTTGGCAAAATAACGTCAAAAACATTTATGCCTCAGAAAAATTGTAAATTACTCTGTACTATAAACTCTTAAATACTTTAAATGTAGAAATTAAAGTTGAAGACATGAGGGATACAGTAGGAAACTTGTTTAATAAGTATGATTTCTTGTGTTCCTTCTTAACTATTTGCTAAAAATTATGTACCTACACAAATGCAAAATCACATGTAGCTGAATTTAATTCTAAGCTGTCTACTAAGACGGCATAGGAAACAGCTCATGACAAATAAAAGATTTCTTGCTGTTTTGTGTTTTATCTTAAAATTTGAACGAAGTTAGCCTTTTGCCTCATGATACTTTAATACAAAAACAATTTTGTAAATTACTTAATGGTTAAATTACCTCATCAATCAGGACTCCTCTTTATTGTTGCCATCCTGACAATCTAAATTAGATCCACTTTTTATTTTCTCTGACAGCACGTTGTATCTTCTTATGCATCATAATTTGTCAATATATATTGTCTGGACTTTACATTCAGTGTATAGTTCCTGCAAGATACTGTGTGCTGCTTTAGGGTGAGATCAACCTAGAAGGAAGAGGCTGAGGCACAAAATATAATTTGAAGAGTTTGTTTGAACCAAAGTGGGGCCAGCTGCCCAGAAGACTCAAGATTTAAGAAACTTTGGGTGTGAGATTCCTTCAGCCCTGGTTACAAGCCAGGTTTTAAAGGCAGAAAAGGGGAACATGGAGTGGCTTGATACAAAGCTGTTCATCAGGAATTCTCACTGTTTTATAGAAATAACACTGATTAGTAATTGGCTGTGCATTGTTAAGCTATAGGGTGTGGTTTATAGTATCCAGTGGGACATTATTAGGTTAATTATAGCTACCTGAGGCAATAGCAAGCAGTTTCAGGGGTAAAATACGGAGCTAAAGAGGGGACTAGGACCTGATCCCTGTCTCATTTTAATGTCTCTCTGGGTCTGATAATTTAAAAGGACTTGCATTCCTCAGATAAAAGTTCTTTTCTTTTCTCACTGGGGAGCTGTGTCTCTTTATTTTATATCTAGCATAGCAGTTAAGGAATAGCTTTTGAATGACTAAACGATAACTTTTGTCTCCAAATACCTTCAAGGAAAACTACCACTTGAAGGAATTATACCACACTTAACTTTTGGCTTTAAATCCTGCCCATTTCACAGTCCATACCTTCACCTCCACCCTCGCCAAGATAAAATTGCCTCAGTTTAAAAGCAGAAAAATTCTATTCCAGTAGAATAGAATTTGTAGAGGATAGGCAATGCTAATCAATTATATCATCAGCTATTAATTCCCTGGATGTCTTTGGGTATTATTGCAGATCCTCTAAATAAATACAATCTAATCTGTAAAGAATAAATAAATAAATGTAGACATCCCAGAACTAGTATAAACTTGAATTAAAGATAAGGCATTAAGTGTATGAAGGAAATTATACATAGCTGAATAATGGACACATGGATAAATAATAGTAATAACTGCCATGTATTGAACATAAAGTTTATTAGGCATTATGCCAAGTGCCTTATTGCATCTAAAATTCACAATAACCAGTTGTGATTTTTAACTCCATTTATAACTCGGGAACCTGAGTCTTGAACCCTAAGCAAAGCCATACTACTAGCAAGTGGTGGAGTTAAGATTCAAACTCTCTATCATACACCCGAGAGCTTAGAGTCATAACCAATACATAATGTCTCCAAACTGGATCCTATCCTTCAATTTGTGCTCATAGGAAAGAGGAAGTTTGGAATGACTGCAGGGAAGGGTATTCAAAGCCTTTAATTTCCTATTTGTTTTGATAAAGACAATAATACTCAGTGAGTCACTGCAGGTCTTTTGAAGAAAAGAGTCATTACAGCTGTTCTAACAACCTGTGCAAAAAGGGAGGCTGGAAAACTGTCCCACCTTTCTCGTGGAGTTCTAGCCATTGCTTTAAACTGCATGACAGGTTGCACAGAAGTGGAAAATTTTTCCATTTTTGGAGGCTGGAAATTTGTTTTGATTGATGTACTTATAATCTACTTCTGGAACATGAATGCAATAATATGTTCGGCCATTTAATTTATGCTCAAACTCTCATAAGTTATGGGAGCAAGCTGAGAGTTTGGCATAATATCGAAGAATAATGTTTTACTCTCTAACTTTGTCAAGAATTGCCTTTTCGATTTGGTGTGATTTTATTCTTTAGAGTAATAAAAATGATGACGCCAATGAAGATGATGATAGCTAATATTTATTGAACATTTACTGATACCAGACACTTTGCTAAGAGCTTTGAATATATTTTGTCATGGAATCCTCACAACCCTTTGATATAGGTACTCATTTTTTCTTTCTCTTTTAATCTCATTTTTTTAATTCATTCATTCATAAATTGGAAACTTGTCTTGAGCTACTCCATGCCATTCAAAGATGAGTGTAGTATGATCCCTACCCTTAAGAAGTTTGCTGCCTACTACAAATAGGGCTTCAGTGTTTCCTAAATTGTTCATAAAATTGCTTTCAGCTCTGCCCTTCTTCACAATTCTAGTACAGGCAGCTAAAATCAAGACCTTGTCCCTTCTCTCTTTGAGCACAATGGCACTTAACTGGCATTTCTGTAGCTTCCGTCTTCCTTCTTGCACACCACTGCCAACTCAACTTCCCCAACCACCCCATTTCATCACGTTTTCTTTCCTTTTGCTAATAGAATCTAGATTTACTATGCCCTTAAACAAAAATAGCCCAAGCACCTTGTTTTTAAGAACTTCCATAATTGTATTAAGGTTTTGTCTTAGTCTGTTTGTGCTGCTATGAACTAACAGAGAACTCACCACCACCCCAGGGAGGACATTAATCTAGTCAAAACCCAAACACTTTCCATTAGGCCCTACCTCCAACGTTGGGGATCAAATTTCAATATGAAATTTGGAGGGGAAAAACATGCAAACTATAGCAGGTTTTCTCTTCCTACTCCTCAATGTAAGCCTGCTCTTTCAGCACAATAATATATTTACTGCTGGAGGATCACTTTGCTCATCTATGCATCCTTACTGGAATTTATGCCAAAGCATTGATAGCCACCCTGTTGAGAAATCCTGAGGTAAACTGTGAGCTATGATGGCAGGACTATGTCATGTTCTTTACTGTATCACTCTCAGTAAATCAAGTAGTACTTTGATAAATGTTTGCTGAATTAAAAGTCAAACATTATACATTGAAATGATAAAAAGGAACTGCAATTGTTAGTCAATATAATATTATTTCCTATATTGATTAAGCCTGCTGCTTATTAGTGTCTCATTATATTTCCATGGGAAAATACCTCATCAGTGAACAACAATAACAAAAAAGGATTTCTGTTCTATTTAGGATTTATACTGAGAAATGGATTGATTCTCCTTTGACAGTCTCTCTTTTGCTCTACAGCAATATGACCTGGTATAAGGGAGAAATAAAGACTCATGATTAAAGTGGCTTTAGTGGTTTTAAGAATCTCTCAGAGAAAGATGAACATTCTGGAAGGAGTTGAAGATCAGATATTTTCCTGAGCATGGCAAATTCGTAGAGTGAATCCCAGAACCCTTAGGGTTAAAAGGAAACTTAAAGATCCTCCTTCATAATCACTGCAGATAAGAGAAATTGGTTTTTGTAGCTGATATTTAATTAACTCAGTTCTTCTAGGGCATAAAAAGTCCTTGTAGCAGTTATGCATCTACCTCACAGTTTCTTATGGCTTCAGAAATTGTTCACTTGTGGGAATTTCTATTAAAACGCTATAACTAATGGAATCAAGCACTGTGCGGCTCAGACCAGAAAAAAAACAAGTGTAATAAACTGGCTATTGCCCAAATTATTAAATTAATTCAATTTTATGAGAAATTATTAATTTTATTTTCCTCAAGTGTTTGTGTTTGACATGAAATTTATTTTCAGTAGAAATTCAGCAGAGAGAATTCATTCACCTAGCAGTCAATATTTTTTTTAATTCTGTAAATGCTGAAAACAAAACTAGAATGAGTTAGCACTGTAATGATGAAAAACATGGATTTCACGGTTAAACAGGCCTGGATTCTAGTGTTAATTCCTATCCTTCCTATCTGTGTAATCTTGGGAAACTTATTTAACTTCTTAAGCCTTCAATTTTCTCATCTATAAAATGGGTTTATAATAATACTTACTTTATAGGGTAGTTACTGCCCTACCAGGTTCTATTGCCCACTTCGCAGAAGGAAGCCAATACACTGAGACAGCAGGTATTGCAGTTCAATTATCACAGGGTGGCCAAGCAAGGACATTGGAGAAATTTCTCAAAGTCCTCTCCCCAAGAGTTTGAAGACTAGGGTTTTTAAGGATGGTTTGGTGAGTAGAGGGTTAGGGAATCAGCACCACGGATTGGTGGGGTTAGGGGTGAAATCACAGGGGTTTAGAAATGATCTTCTTGTGCTGAGTCAGTTCCTGGGTAAAGTCAGGAAACCAGCTGAGTCAGTTCCTTGGTATGGGCCACTGGTCTGGTTGGATCAGTTGGTCCACTGGAATGCAGGGTCTGAAAAATATCTCAAATATGAGCCTTAGGTTTAACAAGGGTGATGTTATCTATGGGAACAATTAAGAGAGCTACAAATCTTATGACTCCTGAGCAGTAAGCAATTATAGGACAGCAAGCTAGGGGACAATGGCTGCTTCTTTTTTAACTATGCCTATACCTTGCAGAGTTCAGTCCCCTAGCACAGTTCCCACCTTGTGGCCCTTCATTAATTTTATAAAGGGCAGTTTCAGGGTTACTGTGAAGACTGAGATAATACATTTAAAGTACCTAACACAGAAACATATAAGGGGCATTCGGTAAGTGTTAGTTATTTTTATTCTTGCATTGACTATCATAATTCAAGATATTTAAGAATTAGTTATATTTACATTTTTCTTATGTAGGAGCAAGAAGAATTTCCTTCTCTCTCTGAAGGTTCAAATCTAAGTCTGTTAAAATTAATTGACGATAGATCCACA
>CAUYSK010097886.1:0-33978 GCA_963575035.1 Avahi laniger | reverse complement strand
AGTGTATTCTAATTAAATCCTATTGTCTAACTGAGATTCTGTTATAAAAAGCAATTGAAAATGTTCCAGCCCTCCTGCTCTAAAGAGTAGGTGGACACAATTATGAAAATGAATTTGTCCATTGCCCTTAAGTTACACATCGTATTCTGCCAATGTTATGCACATAAGACTTTCATTCACTTCAATAAATTTCTGCCTTCTTTGATTTTTTTAATATTCAGAGAAAATAAACTTATAACAGGTATGAATAAATGGAGATGAAGATACATTACTTTCCTCTTTTGATGATAACCATAATTTTTAAATATATCAGCTAATTTATTTTGTTTAGGATATCAGTCTAATTTTGCTTATTTATTTCATCTACATCTCAAAGGACAAAGCAACTCTTTTGTTGTATGAAAATAATATTTTAAGGCAATATAATGAGATTATTTGTTTGGCTTTGCGGTGGGACATCTAATGGAACACTGAAAGTCTTGCACTGTATATCAGAGTGACATTAAAAGTTTGACAAGGGAGGGCACTTATATTTCTAGGCCTTCAGATTTTTTATGATTTAGGACAAGTTATAAATAAATGACTTTTAGAAACTCATTAATTCCTATATTTCTGTGGTTTAATTTATATTTACTTGTTGGCCAGCTGCAATTACACAAGTAGATCCATATCGAATATGAAACATATTTCTTTAGATCAGTAATTAAAGTCGTGATAAAAATCCTCTGACATATATAATTATTTTTTTCTATGCTACTGATTATGTATTCGAAATTGTCTTTGAGACCTAATGAGTTGAAACAATAGTGCTAGCATTTTAAATGTTGTGTGTGGTATAATGTGACAGTAACAAGAAAGTTCTTCTTGCTCCACACTATTTTTTTAAGTACTGTAATGATGAGTAAAATTAAATTTTCATACAATTTTTTTCTGTTTGTAAGGGTTTAGAGATATGTTTTATATAGGATAAAATATAAATATTTATATGTAGGCTAATCTCTGGATAAGGGTAAACAAAGTTTATTTGCATCCTCTTGTGTCTATTTTTAAAGCCAAACAAGTTTAACACATCTTGAGAATTTATTCCTTGATAACAATGGATCTCTCTTGCTCACAACCATCTTATTATTTCAATAGCTTCATTCCCTTCCACTTGCTCATCATATAGGAAAGACCGATATTTAAGTAATTTAGAACTGTTTGAGTCAAAAACATAGATTCTTTGGCAAAGTTAAACTGGTTTAAATCTTAATTCTCAGATATGATCTTGGACAGCCCAAATTTGCTGAATCTCTTATTTAGTCATTTACCAAATGGGTAATAATGCCTGTTTCAAAATGTTACAGCAATTGAATGACATATCATTTGAGGTAAATGCAATAAAGCGCCCTAACATTCATTCGAATTGCATAAGATATTTAATTTTATACATTACCAATGCTAGAAATAATTTAGTGTACTATATTTTTTAAATTATCTGTCATTGTTAACTGTCAACACATGATATAATAGATTAAAACTTCAAAGGTTACCGTCTTCGATCTGAAGTCTCTCTAAGTATTTCTTGATTCTCCAAATTCCTGCCATTAACTTTTATCAAGTTGTCACCACCTCAGGCCATGGCTATTTTAATAGATATTTAATTATCTGTGCCCATTCTCTGTTCTTCATTCTTTCATAGTAAAACTAAATTTCTTTAGATCATGGTTCTAATAATCATATTTTTATTAATTTTTACACTTTGTAACATACTTGCTAATGACTGAAGGATAAAGAGCGAATCCCTTTGCGGAGCCTGAAATATGTCTGAAAACTCATCCTAATTCCGTTTTCTGCTACTGCTTCGGCTCATGTTTCCTATAATTTAGTACTGAATTGCTCCTGTTTTCTTAAACACAAGATTATGTTACATGTATCTGGGCTTTATCTCGCATGTTCTTTCTTCCGACTCTAATAAAATACAACCCACCCTGTAATATTGAAAGACATAGCCCTACTATGTCTACATTACTTTCCCAATGTCTCAGGATGGTTTGTCATAACTTTCTTTATTGCTTTCGTGGCGTCTTTCATAACACAATGTAATTACTTGCCATTTTATCTGTTTTCCCCACCAGAGGCTAACATTGTTACCTCTATAATTCCAGAATGAGACTGAGGAGGGAGAGAGGATGGGAGGTGGGGGAGAGCGAGAGCAAGAGAGCGAGAGAGCAAAAGAGAGAGAGATACTGGAATGGAAAAGAGAAATTACATTATTACATTGTAAGCATTAATTTATAGGTTTGAATGATACTAACTAGAAAAATAAATTTCATATTACACCTAAAATTTATTTATTGAACACAGTGATAAACATAAAGTGTGTCACTTCCTACTGCAAACTTTCTACTTTGCAGATTATAAGGACATATTCCTCATCAATCTGAAACCCAGTAATGTTATAATCCTAATTAATTTTATAGAATATATATCTTAACACATTATGTCCCAACCCATGTTAACTATTGTCTCATGTTCATCATTTCAATGAGAACAGGGATATTTTAAATTATAATCAGCTGGAATTATTCTATTATTCTCTTCCATTCTATTTAATTTCATTCCATCCATCCCATTTCATTCCTATCCATTATATTTTATTCCATTTTCTTTTCATTCAGATTGCAAGGGCCCATAAGATGGTGAGAAAATTGTTTACGTAAGGATGGGATATTTGCATTGAAAGAAGTCCAAAGGGGAAGGGAGGGTTTTGAAGATAAGTTCATCTGTTTTATATTTTTGTCTGTCATTGTATGGTAAAAGAATATTAGCTAGAGAGAGTCAAGCAATTTCAGGGTGCTAAGATTATAGAAGGATATATGCAAGTCTTTGTGTAAAAAAAATGCAAACATATACTGTTGATCAGGAAATGGAGACGTTTGTAAATCAAAGGCATGTCACCTAATAGGAAAAAAATTATCATTTCAGCTCCACATGCAGAAAGAACATCATCATTATTAGCAAGACTCAGAGATCAAATGGAAGGAAGCAAGCGTGGGGGTGATTTGATTTTAATTACACATCATAAACGGTACCCTTTTAAATATAATACATGTTACCATTTTCTTCTCTGTGACACTTTTGTTAAGTGACTTAAGGGTGAATGGTAGCAATTACGGAGAATGCTTAAGTCTATGAATAAATTTGACATTTAATTTCACTGGCCACTGTGGATGCCTGCAAAGTAGGAGAATTTTATTTCATGTCTGGCTTGTGGAAATAGTACCATTTTTTCAGTATTAAAGTTCGTATAATAATATAAATATTTCTTTTGTCTTCCAATCTGTTATATTTTTTCCTATTAGAATAGCAACGCTGTCAGTAAGAGTGTAAAAAAAAATTGATTTTTACAACCACAAAACTTTAAATCATTGACTATCATTTCCCTAACTTTTATAAACCTTACTATCCTCACCTAGAAACCCATCTGTCCTTTTGCAGCAAGAAAACCTTTTAAAAGATTAATTCCCTTGACGGTTTTCTGTATTTTTTCTACCAATTCCATAATAAGTATCTTAGCTATCCCTTGTTGCTATGTCCTCATGCCTCAATTGTTATGCAGCAGATTCAGAGATTTACCTAAGAGTTTTATGAAAGAAAGTTAAAAAAGAAAATAGGAAATAGTATTTCTTATTTGGGTGCTAAACAGCTATGCTATATCTAAAGAGACAAAGAAAAAATGTAAAAACCAAATATCTATAGAACAATGTTGGGCCAACAAGTTTCCATGGTATGATCATCCTGATCAGACACCTCAACTTTCATTAATTAATGTCTTTCTCTAACCAATATCATGATAGGTGATCAGAGAAATATTTCCCATTTCAATATGCTGCCTAGTAATAGAGTCTTTGTTAACTTCATAGTATTTGTGACTCCATATCCTTGTCAGCACTTGGTGTTAGCAATGTTTAGGATTTTGGGCCATCTTAATACATGTGTAGAGTTATCTCATTATTGCTTTGATTTGTATTTCTCTTATGACATATGATGTAGAACATCTTTTCAAATGCTTATATGCCATTGGTTATATTCATATTTTAAACTGTACATTCCACAAGTAGAAAACCTACATGTTGTTATATGTCCATGAAACATTTATGAAACCAAATATGGATAGGCACTTGGTCACAAAAAAGGTGATAATTTCCACAAAGAAAAATTCTTAAGCAACTCTTAAAGAATATACTGTCTTATTACAGCAATCAAATGAGAAATGAACAATATTCATATGATTGAAAACCCAGATACTTGGAACAATGCAATAATTAAAAAATACCTTGAATCAAAGATTTGATTATTAGGTTTGAAGTTACTAACTGAAAAAGAAAAGGAAAAGAATACTTTACACTAGTATTTATAAGGGAGTAACAAAGTTGTATTTCTATTAAAATTCAATGTTCAAGATATCCCATTTCTAAGTCATAAAAGAACATTGAGGGATTTTGTTTAAAAATATTTAACTTTAAGAATTTAGAAATATTTCAGTAAAAATGAGAAAGAGGACATTTATCATAACATTAGAAATAAAAAGATTAAAAAAAGAAAAAATGTATAAAGTAAAAATATATCCAAAATTAATACCTCGAAAAGACTATGCAAGAGATTTCTCTGGACAAGGAAAATAAAGAATAAAAACAGATAAATGAGAAATGTAAAAGGAACCAAATTTAAACATGTTAATAGAAAAATAAAATACTAATAAATGCACTTTTGGATGAAATATTGATACACTTGGGAAAAAATATTTATATATAGCTAATTTAAAACTACCAAAATTGAACCTTGGGGAAAAAAAGTAAAACTTGGATGAACTAATTACCACAGGAATGATTAGAAAAATCTTTACGAGTGATTAGAAATATCTTTACAGAGGAATCACTGAAAATGAACTTCATAGTTGAGTTTTATCCAAAATATAAATAGAAGATATAAATTTCTAGGCATTGAAAAACATGGAAATATTTTTGACACAATTTTATCAGTATATGAAAAGTTTAATATGAAAACCAAATAAAAATACTCCCCAAAAGTAAAGTATAGGTCAATTTCACATATATGTCCAAATAAAAATTTTTATAAAGTATAGAGAAAAGCATTTAAAAATAATGCTTTATGAATAATTTGGGCAGTTTGATATCTAAAAATTTCCCAATAAAATTTATTTCATTCATATACTAAAATACAGATATTAAGTGTTAATGTTCCCTATATTAATCTATACATTTTATGCAATTTCAACTAGAATTTGCATAAGAAGAATCCTTAAAATTGACAAAATTGTTTTTTTAAATTTTTAGAGCTAGAAACACATGACAATGAGAAAAAAATGAAGAGAGGATTACTTCATGACACCAGGAAGTATAATAAAACCATGCTAATAAAATTAATATGATATTAGTGATAGTAATGGGATGGTTAAAAAATGAAAGCAATTTAGAACCAGATTTAAGCATGTATCAGATGGAAATATATATGGCTGGTAATTCCATTCCATAAAAGGATAGATTGTTTACTTAGTTAAATATTTGCCTTAAGAAAAATAAACAATATGGATATTTATGTTAAAATACTTTACAAAATTTGCAGGGAAATACAAAAATATAGCATAAACATATTATAAAATATCTAAGAGATTATATCTCATTACAGAGGTCAGAGTGGTTGGGTCAAATTCCTAAAAAGAAAGCTATAAAGTAAAGGGGAAAAAAAAGAAAAACTTATTGGCAGGAAAATAATACACTAAAGTAAATAGATACATATTAATTCTGGAAAAATATATATAAAATATTTATTTACGTGGTATATTTTTGGATGAAAAAAAAAGACATAAAAAAGGCCAAGGGAAGTGAATAAACAATGGCTGAGAAGCCTATGGAAATGCTCAAATATTTGCTTCTAGAAAGATGAATATTGATTTTACCGTGAGATGTCACTTTACATCTAACAAAAAGGTGAAACATAGGACAACTTATAATTCATTGCTGGCAGAGATCTAGGGAACCTACACTCTCTTATGTTGCTGGCATAAAATATGAATTCATCGAGTTTAAGGCAAGCAATCCAGCAACATATATTCACATTAATAAAGGCATTTTTTGATTCTTTGAATCTTCTTATGCAGATAATATGTACAAAAATGTGCAAAGATGTTTACAAAAGCATTTTCACAGTGATCAAGAAGAAATGAAATAAATGTCCATTAGGAGGAGAATGTCAGAATAAAAGTGATATATACACAGCCACTAAAAGAAAAATTAGAGTAACACCTGATAATTTAAGAGGGATTTTTTAATAAAATAGTGTTAAGCAGAAAAAGTAATGTGCAGAAAATATGTACAATAGTTTCTTACTTTATAAGACAATATTAATCATCTCTAGGATAAACTTATAGATATTTATGTGCAAATATATATGTATGTACACACATAGAAGTACGCAAAAAGACATATATCATTTGATCACTTGGATGATTGTGGATAGTACTGATGAGGAAGAGAGGAAAAAGGTAACTGTGAAAAATACCGTATGTATTATATTATTCCAGTTATGTATGTAACAAGATCCTTGAAAAAACAGTCATTAAAATATTAACACATTTACTTTAAAGTGTTGGCATTTGAGATGACTTCTAGGTTCTTCAATACATACCATATATCCCTTTGGAATAGCAAAAGAACCAGGGTTTAAAATACTTAAAATTTTCTTTGATTATATATATGACATATTAGTATTTCTATTTCAATATGAGAAGCCTGTTAAACTTTTGTGATATATATCAAAGTAACAATCACTACTGACTAATTTTTAAGAAATAACTTCAGAAGAATATCTTTATTTTAAAAATTATAAGCCCCAAAACAACAAATGTTGGCATGGAAGCAGAGAGATAGGAATATTCATACACTGCTGGTGGGACTGCAAACTAGTGCAAACTCTGTGGAAAGTAGTATGGAAATTCCTCAAAGAACTTAAGGTTGAACTACCATTTGATCCAACAATCCCACTACTGGGCATCTACCCAAAGGAAAAAAGAAAAAAAACAGAACATTCTATAAAAAACACATCTGCACCTGAATGTTTATAGCAGCACAATTCACAATGCAAAGATGTAGAAACAACATAAGTGCCCATCAATACATGAGTGAATTAATAAAATGTGTTATGTGTATGCCATGGAGTATTATTCAGCTACGAGAAACATATAGCACCTCTTGTATTCTCCTGGATAGAGCTGGAACCCATTCTACTAAGGGAAGTATCCCAAAAATGGAAAAATAAGTACCACCTGTACTCGCCACCAAATTGGTTTTAAATGATCAACACTTAAGTGCACATATAGGAATAACATTCATTGGTGTCAAGCAGATGGAAGAGGGAAGGAGGAGGTGAGTATATACACACATAATGGGTGCGGTGCGCACTGTCTGGGGGATGAACACGCTTGAAGCTCTGACTCGACGCGAGGGCAAGGGCAATATATGCAACCTAAACATTTGCACCCCCATAATATGCTGAAATAAAAAAAAATAACTCTTATTGTAAAAAAAAATCAAAATTAAATCACCTGTTTGATCACTGCTGCTATAATAAAATACCATAGACTTAGTGGTTTTCAAAAATAAGCATTTACTTCACATGGTCCAAGAGACTACAATGTCCAAGATCAAAGTGCTGGCAGGTTCATGTCTGCTGAGGGCTGATTTCCTGGTTCTTAGACTGCTGCCTTCTTGCTTTGTGTTCACATAGTGGAAGAAGGGCTGGGGAGCTATCTACGATCTCTTTTATAAGGACACTAATCCCATTTAGGAG
The DNA here is from genome assembly GCA_963575035.1 of Avahi laniger. Classification (NCBI taxonomy): domain Eukaryota; kingdom Metazoa; phylum Chordata; class Mammalia; order Primates; family Indriidae; genus Avahi; species Avahi laniger. The sequence goes on along the minus strand of CAUYSK010097886.1, from coordinate 26,127 downwards.
GGCTCCATTCTCATGACACAATTTCCTCCCAGTGGCCCCACTTCTTAATGCTTTCACATTGAAGGTTATGATTTCAAAATATAAATCTGAGGTGGGGGCATAACATTAGGTCCATAACAATCACATAGTGAAGTAACTATTAATATAGTATATACTAGAATACTGGAAATAGACATAAAATTTTAACAATGCCCATAATCTAGTGGTAGAAGTGCATGCATCTGTTTCTTCCATATTTCTTTCTAGTCTAAAGTTTTATTAATGAACAAAGATAATACTCATGAGGGGAAAATTTTCAATAAGTAAAATCTAAAGGAGCTCTGAATATAAGTACTAGATGATAGATTAAATACTCAGTAGAATATAATAAATTAAATGAAATGATGTGAAATAGCCAAAAGATTTTACACATTGAGTTTTCTCATGTTTACACACTGAGGTTGCTTAGATTTTACAGATCAATACATATCTAATATAATCATGTGATCAACCTTATTCCTTATAAATCATATTATTATGTTATTCTAAAATGTAAATATTGTCCAATTTAAAATCTTACCTATCAAGAATGCTGTAATAATTTATTTGGCTAGAATATTTGCATCAATTTCTTTTCAATACTATTTCATATCTTGACTTATGAATTGCTAAAATTAAAATGAATAACTACATTTTAATATGTTTTAATAACTTTCATATATTCAACCAAATATTTATTAATAATGTCTATAGAAATTTAGTATTATATTACTTAGTACTAGAAAGTTGATTCATAAGTGGGGTAATTGGAAAACATTTTAATCACAGCTAATTTTAAGTATCCCAATACCCCAACACAGGTACAATAATTTGGCCACTACCCAAAATTAGCTAAAAAACAACATGCATCTGACAGCAAACACAATTACAAGGTGCTAACACTGCTTACAAAACAAAAACAATTGTAAATTTGATAAATCACTTAGACATTTTATGTTACAAACCCAGAAACAAAACCAGAATCATTTCTAGTTGTTTAAATCTACATGTAAATCTAATTAATTTACTCATTACATGGAGAAACATTATAAGTACATTTTTTCATTTAAAAAGTACATTAAGTACTTTTTTTCATTTAAAAATAGAATATCAAGGTAATGATAATAGCAATGATAAGAAAAACATTTTTATTCTGCATGCTTTACTTTTATTACTTCATTTGACCCTGGAAACAATTTAGCAAGATATGTATTATAATTGTTTTTTTATATGTGAGAAAACTGAAGATCAGAGATATTCTCTGATAGAACTGTCTTGGTTATAAAAACACTAAGCTACTTCTATGCCAATTGGTAAGCAACTTGTGTTGCGGCTCCTTAATTACTCCCCACTACCTTGACAATACTGCCCTACCTGGACCTCTCCAGTAGCAAACAACTATAGAACTCATACAAAGCACAGCAAGGACCCTTCAAACAAGGTTCAGCACTAACATTAAAAGTTCTAATTAACTGGGGACTGTGTCTCACCAACTGTTAGATAATAGTATTTTCAAAATCAACCCTGTTAGATTTGGAATGTTAAATCCAAAATAAGTCTATCATATTTCCTTCTTCATAGAAGACACTCAATAAATATTGTTCTGGGGAGTTTTTCAGGAATATTTAGCATTTAATCTAACAGCTTTAATTAATGAATACATAGGCGGCATAATAAGGGCAAAATAAGAGAGCATTGTTCTGATCTCTGGCTGAGTATAATGACAGTAGTCATTAAATAGCAGATATGAAATAATTGCATTTTTATTGAAGTTACTGCTATTAAATAATGTTGGAAACTTCTCCCTGGATATAAACAGCAAAATAAATTACTAGGAATGAGTAAGTAATGTTAATCTTTCTGTTTTAGTTCAGAATAAGATGCGATATAAATCATATAGTGAAGACTTGCACATGAGTAGCATATGAAAGCATCTTTGAGGTAGAATATCTTTTATACTAGATTACTTTATTTCACATCTATTTCATTCTTTTCTTATAAAGCTTCTATAATAATTGCATGCTTGATAGAGATTTTAATTTTAACATAATTAATAAAATAAAATTCTTTAGTGGTAGAATTAGTAGGGACATTGCCAACCTAACTGTCTCACTACGAAAAGAAAATACAGAGAAGGAAGAAAGAAAAAAAGAAAAAAAGAGAGAAAAGAAAAGAAGAAAAGAAATTAAAAAACTAAGAAATGAAACACACAGAGTTTAAGTGATTCAGCTATACCCAATTCATAATCAATGAAATTGCTAAAAGAATACCTTCTGCCTTACGCTCTTTCAATTACTCAAATTTACTGTAAAATTTATTCACCAATTCATTTACTTTTTAAATATTTATGGATGCCAAAATAAATAAGACAGTATGATAGACTCGATAAATAGTAAAAGATAAACTTAATGTCTGCTCCTTTTAAAGTTTATATTTCATTGTAAAAGTGAGATATACTTAATTCTTCAATTAGAATTATGATAAATGCCAAAAAAGAGAGAAAAAAGAGCACTATGAAAGCTCATAATCCAGAGATTTAAGTAGCCTTCAAGAAATTCATCATAAGAAGTCGGTATTTGTACTGAGCTTTGATCAGTAAGTGTAGGAGGTAAAATAAGTTTCCAAAAAGATGTCCAGGTCCTTATTCTTGGTACTTGTGAATATGTTACCTTAAATGGCAAAAGAGGTTTTGCACATGAGATTAAGGGCCCTGATATTGAGATGGGAAGATTTTCCTCAATTATAACTAAAATTCTCTGGTAGGACCCATACAATCACTCACCTTTCCCAGCTGGGTCAGAGACTTCATATGGAAGAGGAATGAGGAGAGATCCGCAGCAAGAGTGGGACTCAGCCCCATGGCTGCTTTGACGGTGGAGTAAGTAGGCCATGAGGCAGGAATGTGGACAGTCTCTAGAAGCTGGAAAAGTCAAGGAAACACTTTCTCGCCTAGGGCCTCCAGGAAAGAACACATCTGCTGACACTCTGGTTTTAGCCCAGTGAGACCTGTGTGAGGTTCTTGATCTACAGAACTGTAAGACAATAACTTAGTATTGCTTTAGGCCTCTGTGTTTGCGGTAAATTTTTATAGCAGAAAAATGTATACAATAAGTAAACAGTAACCAGGCAGCACTGGGAAAGAATCATTATGGCATGTTGAGCATGGAAGCAAGAAACATGATATGTTGGAAGAAGAGAAAAGTTTAGTGGAAGTGGAGAGCAGGTACTAAGAGTTTGAGTTTGATGCATGTTGAGGCTGGGCAGTTAGACAGAGACTGATAAGACAAAGTCTTGTTATCATAAGGATGCTGGATCTTATTCTAAGAGCAATGGTAAACCACTGTGCAATTAATTCTCAGAAGGAATAAGACTTGAACAGTTAGTTTGCTTAACAAGACCTCTCTACCTACTATGTGGTTGGAACAGGGTTAATGTAGCAATGTTCCAAAAGGCAAATAGAGGCAGAACACAAATTCTCTGCATCTTAATCTTGCATTGGTACTACATATAAAATAATATTAAAATATTTGGCGATATATTGAGAAACACACTTCTTTTCATACCTTTAATTGATAATGTATTACTTATAACTGATTTTAAAGTCAGGAATGGGAACAAATATCCATTTGTGAATTATTACATATCAGGCTCTACAATGGATACTTTCATAAATGAGGACATTAATCCAAATTATCAGAATGCTATTGTTATCCTAATTTTAATATGAGAGGACTGAGAATCATAATGGTTCAGCAAATTTGTTCAAGTCCCACAGAGGAAGATTAAAGACAAAGCCAAATAATATCACAGCAGTTTTCTTTCCAACATGATGCCTACACTGTGGAATAAAGAGTCCCAGTTAACATAACAAACTGAATTCCTGTATATAAGACCTTTGACAGGTTGAGAAACACACTAGAATTGTTCAAAAATGACACTCAGAGACACCACCCAAATGGTATGCATGCAATGTGCTCATGTGCATGCATGAGAATGTGGGTAAGTAGGCTGTGGGTAGAAATGTATATTATACATTTTTCTAATACATATAAGTAGTTTATGTAACCCAATTTAAAAATGCAGTATGTTCTGTAAGTGCTCCAAATTGTAAAATTCAAACATTGTAATATGTAGAAAGAAGAGATTTACATCATATTTGTATGTACAAAATACTCCACATCATGTACTCACTCACACTGTATTTTATCAGAGGTTTCTCATTTTTTCAAAAAATATCTTATTACTAAAGTGCAATAAAAAACATAATTAAGTGTCCTCATGCTAAATGTTCTAGGCACTTAAATATTTAACAGTTTAGAATTAATGCCCCTAATGTAACATAGTCAGCACATAAATATTTAATCCCACTTTGGTAAGCTTTCTGAGTTAGCATATCTTGTGGTTGTGTTTAATAGCACAGGCGCGTATAGAAGAAAAACCTACTTAGTTCATTTTAGCCAACAGTTTGAGTCTGTTTCCTTCAAACCTTTTACCAGAGCTACTTTCTAGGGCAAATCTTCCTACCTTTTAAAATTATACTACTCTAAATAGTTAATTGATGAGACAATGATTAAACAAAAAGCCAACCAAGAGAGCAAGGACCAGCCAGAAAATGCAGGAATAATTCATGAAATGCTTAATCATCCCTGAGCAGTCTAAAAACTGCAGATATTTAGATGTCTTGAATATGCAAAAAAGACAAATGTAAAGCCATAATAAGAAAGGAGATTGTCCTCCACTGAACACTAATTAGCAAAATTAGAAAGAAGTTCAGACTTGCTGTGTTTTGGCTCCAATCTTAGAGATATCACCGTCTTCTCACCTTCCTGTGGGGTTTTGGCACTTCAAAAATGCAGGTACTCAGTTTTCATTGAGATGGGTGAAACTGCCTAATGGTAATCCTAAGAAACTATCTTAAAATTCCCTAAACCCCCAGAGCAGAATTAAATATTAGAACTTGAAAGATGCCCCCGACATTTCTTATACTGACTGGTATCAAATATCTGAAACAACAAATTGTTTATTTGAACATTAGTAATTAATTAACAAAGAAGTAGAACTAGCAACTGTTTTTCTCACTTTTTCCTCTGGCTCTTCTGAAACAGAGCATTAAAAACTTGTGCTGATGACATGGGTTTTTGCGGTGACACCAGCCATCTATACCATGCATTTGAAAAAATGCAAGAGCAAACACTGCTAGTAAAAGCTATTTCTTTAAAACATCTAAGAGTAATTTATGCTCCTGTGAAGATAGTGTGTCAGCAAAATTATTAAGTCTATGATTAAAGGATATGTGCAATCTAATAAGGTTTGTAGGTCAGTGAATCCGTTTTAGGAGTTCAGGCAGGAAGTAAAACAGATTCAAAACAGCTGATCTTAAAGACTATGTTGTGACACTGTGTTGTGAATAAAATAAAAGCATAGTCAAATGAGCATTAAACCCAATTTTTCTGAGTTATTTTTATCTGATCAAGGTAGAATTAACTCTAAATCTTACCTTCCCAACCTGCAATTGCATGTGTCTCAACTGTTTCTTGTGTGCTAAAATCACCTGTGCTCCCTCATCTAAACATTCTGCTTATCCCTAATTCTCTTAATGGTCCTCACATTTGAAGTTTGATGATTCTGCTAATTTCAGTGCCATATTTGAGCAGAGAAAGCATGCTAGGGCTAGGTAGCCACATGTTAAATCTTAATTCACCCCCCCCCCTTTTTTTTTGTCTTTTGAAGACTTTTGTCTTCAAGATAAATAATGCTTTGGAATTGGCAAGAGTTCTTCAGCATTCTCCTCAATGGCTCGTGAAAAATGTTCAGTCACCAATGCTCTGCTATTCCTTTTCCCTCACAGTGTCTTAGAATAAACTCCCCAATTATTGGGTCCGTCTGTGTGGATGTTCCCCAGGCCCCCGGTTCCCAGTGGCAAGAGTGAGTACTGGTACCCAGTCTAGCGGATGACTCAGTGATCACAAACACAGAGCAATTTGATATAGTTTATGACATAAAAGAAAGAATGAAAGGAAGGAATGAAGCCACACAGAATGAAAATATGTTCCAGAGAGAGTGGAACAGGTCCATGTCCGCAAGTGGAAAAAGACACCGAAGCCTGAGCACATGCCATCTTTTATATACTCACTAGTTTGCCCTGCCTTTCCCCTGGCAGGATCGGTTGCCGTTTCCCGCCTTTGGGTGTGATTATAGGTTAGTGTTATAAAACAGATTATGTAACAGGTTACATAACAGGCTGGTTATGTAACAGTTTCCCTTTTTGCACACGTGTCTTCCCCAGAATCTTTCATGAAGTTCCACCCATGTTACGTTAATTGGATGGTAATGAGCTCTAGGCCAGTTAAAGGTTACTAGGAACTTTTTACTATATATATGTTTCCCCAGGGAACAGTTCCTAGCCACAATTTGGTTCCTAGCTGCAATTCAGTTCCTGTTCTCTGCCCTTAGCTACTTCCTTGCCACCTGTTTGCCCTCCACCAGACCTAACAAAATGATTTTAAGGCATTATTAAATATATTAGAGGCATTTGACTTCAAAGAACATTTTCTAAGGAAAATGAAAATAATATAATGCACTATATTATATCTTAAAACATCTTGGAGGGCTTGGAGGTACAGCTACTTAGAGAAGAAAAATAAAAACAATAGACAAAATTAATATGTCAAGAATTATTTTGTCATATATGTGGATGAAAAATCAGTGGATGAATAAAAATATTTGTAAGAAAGAGATTGAGGAACTGAAGGGGCAAAAACAAGCTGGCAGCAATGTAAAACTGGAGATATTTTAGCTCTCAACCAAGGCTTTGTCATTATTCTAGTGAACAAACAGTTGCCAAGGCTTAACATTGCCTCAAGTTGAATATTTATTAGACAACTCCTAATTCAGCAGTTTTATAATCAGTTGCTCTATCTACTATTCTTACAAATATATTTTACTTTCAGGCCATTTCCTTTTCTTCAAAATTACTTAATTTTACATGCCAATATTTATTTATGTTAGGCTTGTTGTATGTTTATGTCCACAAAACTTCTAATGTCACTTACAAAATTAAAGTCAGGGTAAAAATAAGAGAGATTATACATTAAAACATATTCTCCTGCAAAAAATAAAACACATACACAAAAAAATTATCATGATAAGCAAAGAAATTGTCTTTCTAAGTTGTTTCAAATGGTGGTTCTGACATATTATTAATATAATTTTCCTAACAGAAGAGCATAAATGCTTTAAAACATTGTTGCATATTAGAGAAATAAGGAGGCCCTAGACATTGTTTTCCCACTTGTGAGAAGACAAGGATTTCCAGTTAGCAATAATATTAAATATTTTAACTAATTATTAACTTATGCCTGCAAACCCAAGAGGTCCAAATTCATGTTCATAGAATGTTTTTTTCTATTAAAATAGCAATATATTAATGTACTTGTAATTATGATGTGGACATATAATTTGTTCTTAGTTTACAGATTAATAACAGAGAGAGGTTTAGCTACAGAGATTATGCCAATTTTCATTAAATCATCCCATCAAATAAAATCATGGATTATGGTATTGCTGAGTAAGCAATAAGGACAGCTTTCCCTCACCCATTTCCATGTTTCATACATTTTAATATGTATTTTCATGGTAAAAGCATATATGACAAGAAGTTCACTATGTGGCTGCCTTACTTGAAAAGTTTATATTTGCATTTACTTCTTTGAACCATCTACTATTCAATTTATTTTTATACATTATTTTTCCTCAAATTATGTGATATATATTTGTTTCATCAAATCCACTCACCCACAAGTATGTTAAGCAACTAATAAATGTTTTCAATCATAAAAGGATTATAAAGGAAAGGACACAAGCCTCGGTTGGAATCCTTGCTCTAACACTTACTAACTATATGACTCTAGGAAGTCCTGGGAGTGCTGCAGCCTTTTAAAGTATATCATCTATAAAATAAAGATAAAAATAAAATTAATCTTAATGGATTCTTGTTAGGATTCATTGAGTTAATGTATTTAAGGATCTTAGAATGTAGAGGAAATTGCATGTGTATTTCTTACTAAAATAAATAACTAAGAGATATTCCACTACACAGTCTAGATTTGAGTTTGTAAGGGGCCAGACACTACATACTTAGGTTCTGCAAGACACAAATAGTTCTATATCATTTTTGTTTTGTTTTTATGATCATTTAAAATGTAAAAACCATTCTAAACTTGCAGACATGTAAATACAGGCCAGTTTTGACCCAGCTGTATTTTGCCAATTCCTGGTCTAAATGATCAGATTCTGTGTAGACTGTACAGTAACTTACAGAAGAAAAATTAACATAGCCCTAGGGAAGAAGAGTAAAGTGTCCTGTTGTTCTTTCGTGTGCTTTTGATCCATTTTACTGATGAGGACAGAAAATAATACATTTTTCAGACCAGTTGTTGCATGTTGAATGCCTGATGCTGTGTGGGTTAGTATTAGTAAAAACTCCACTAACTGGCAAGTAACCAGATTAAGACTTAACTAATTGGGTATGTTTACAGTATATTAGTGGGTATGTTTAGAGTATACAACATCATTCAGACTTACCGGTCTGGTTTTGAAAGAAGATATAATGGGGATCACCATCCCTACAACTTTTCAGTCATTGAGGTCAACCCCAGGATATGAAATTAATTGTGATTTCTCTTCCTGGCAATAATTCTTCACATAAAAGGGGAAAAATATGAGGATTCTGTTAGTTGATTAATATATTTACTCCAATCAAGCACGTGAGAGCTGGAAAAAAGATCACCAGTTGGGAACTCAAAAATATTGGTGAAATTTTAAGAGTCCTGGGCTAGCACTACATTTGTGTCTCTCATCTATCTGCCTCTGTGTTCTATCTATTGGGCCATAATAGCATTCTTGTTCCTTAGTATCAAAACTCTATACCAATAGCCATGAAATACTTTGAATTTTGGATTTTTTTCCATTATACAGTTACAAAGATAAATAATTACAGAGCATATTGGAAAAGGACTGGGGGAATACTTATACGGCGGTGGTACAGTGGTATTTTAGGATTTTTTTGCAAGGAGACCCTGTGTCCATTTCAATATGTGGGCTATAGGTTTTAGAATTGACTCAGTCCTGGAAAGTGGTGAGAACTTTTAATTTCCATTATCACAGTTGACATCAGCCTGTTTCTTATCAACTCTTTTTTCTTTCTTCTTTGGAAAAGCAAATCCATTGCCTGAGTGCCTGCCTCCATTTCCAGAAAGGTTGTTGGGAACCTCATTGTATAAAATCAAAACACTTGTGGGAAATGTTCATGCTATACTTTTGGATTCAAATTTATTCAACCAAGACTTTTGAGAGATTTCATAGAAAATTGTCCAGATATTTGTGTTTTGGCTAGTTTCTGTGGCTTTCCATAGGATAAAAATTACAAAGTCGGATTGTACAAAGCAGCATTTGGTCATGCAAACAATTATAATAGAGCATTATTACTGCCATAAAACACGTATACACCTGGCAAAAAATGTGCTTCTCACCAAGTCACACCTGCCACGTATCTCAACCTCTTCTTCCAGCATGATATGAAAAACTCTACTGTAATTATTATTTCAGAGCCTATAAGACTCATGAGGCTCCACTTTAAATTTGTGTATACATTTGATATATGTATATATAAGAAATGCATCATGAATTCTTTCTTCACCTCATGGAAAGAATACAGTTAAGTTACAAGACAGAAATGATTATGAAGTTGAATTTCATCAGTAAAAAGTAAAATGATATTGGATCAAGTTTAGCCAGAATCTAGGAAATGTCTTTGCTATAGACATATTTATAACTTAACACTTCTGTAAGAATTTTTCAGGGACGTCTTCTCATTGACTGGTGGCAGAATATAACAGTATTAATGGACATAAGAGCTTAAGTCCTTTTGTGAGTAGGTGATGGATGGTCTTATTTCTTTTTGTTTCATTGTTCAGTATATCTCTTTGAGTAAATGCTGAAGACTGTAATAAATTCTCATCATATTTCCAGAACCTCTCCTTTATAGTGAAGGTTGTTTGGATATGAGCTTGCCAGCACTTTCCAATAAAATTTCACTGTCAAGACGTCAATTAAAGCAAAATTTGTCAAACAACGTGTCTAGAAGTCAGATTAACGTTAATTATGCCCAGAAATAGATGCGTACTTTGTGTGTGTTTTTTTAAAAAAGTTGAGAATTACTACAGTAGAAGGAATGTATTGATTGTTTTCTTGCCTTATTTTTTTTTCTCTAAGAGTTTTCAGTGTAGCAAAAGAATTATTTGGTCTTTTTTTTAATTTTAAATGTCCTATAAGTATTGCTACAATAAATGCAAAAAGAAATCCCATCTTGTTAAAAAGAAAAACTGTTTATTATCTACCACTACCTGTACATACAGACAGTTATAGATGTTAGATATAGATAGATATAGATAATCTAGATGTAGACATGGAAATGGACATAGACATAAACATAAAAGTCTATGAATAAAATTGCCAGTTTCTAAAATTCTTTCATTATGAAAGTAATTTTTACTGTTACAATTTTGTCAGATAAACAAAACAGTAAGACTTTACTTATTACAGGTGCAAGCTCTTGAATCTCAAGAGGATTTGAACATAGACTTTTACAACAAATACTTCTGTGACCTTGGACAAGTTGTGGCACTTCTGTAAAACTCATTTTCTTCATCTAAATAATAGAGACGTAATCATGTAATGTGAGAAATAATTGAGATAAAGCATCCAAAGCTCTTGGAAAAATACTGGTTACATAACAACCAACCATAAATATTGGTTGGTCGTGTTGTTACTACTGTTGTGATTCTTTTCATTGTAGTTATTGAATCTCTCTTAACCACACAGCCAGAATTTTTTATATGTATAAATTATAAATATATATAAAATTATATATTTATAAATATATATTTCAAATGTGTGGCTAATGATTTTCAGTTATAGAAAAGCTACATGTTTATAAACTGATAGTTTCTTAAAGTCCTGTTCCATTTATGTAGTGCATATTCATATTACTCTGTGAAATCAAGGTGTGATGTCCATTAAAAATTTTAATGCTCAAGGATATGCCTTTATTCAAATATACAAAGTATAGAGTAGTATTTAAGACCAGAGATTTTGTTACAATCTGGTGGCAATTCTAGCCCTTCTACTGCCTAGTTGTGAGACCTTAGACATACACGTATTTTGTCTAAATCAAAAGTCTCTTTAGTATGACTATGATTATTGCAAATGTGTCCTTCTGTGTCATTATAAGAATCCCCACAGAATCTATGGATTTCTGCATACATTTATTTTTTAAATAAACTTAAAACTCTACTGATAAAATAACTTGAAACCTTGAATATTATAAATGTTGATAAGTAAAAATAAAGAACACTCATCCCTTCATTAGAGAAAACCCTTGCTAAAATTGTAGCCTGTTTTGTTTTTTTTTTCCAGTCCTTCTGTAGATACAAGTTTCAGATTCAAAAAAGTGTCTCATTTAATGAGGCATTGGGCAGGTAGAAAACTTACAGTTTGCATTTCTCAAAAATTATAAACTAAAAACAATTTCACATTGACATTTAAAATTTCTACATTTCCTATCATTTACATGCTGCAGTTCCTAGAAAACTCACATTCTTTTACACCCAAATCGCTCTCCTTTGTTCCCCACTACACTTTCAGTCTCAATATCCTCTTTCTACTCATCCCTTTCCAGAAATCTTTGTCTTCTTCAGGTACTCAGGACACTTGACTTTTACTTCTACCTCTGTGCCTAAAAGGACAGAACATTATCCTTCAATGTACTTTTTCTTGCCAAATCTGTTTATATTGCTTTTCATTTAATCAACAATCAGTGGAATTTTACATTATTATTAAATTTTACATTGTGACAGATTGCCTTATCAATCAGAATCATAAAGAAAACCATAGACATTTGCACTCAAATGTTTATGAAAGCACAATTCGCAACTGCAAAGATGTGGAAACAACCCAAGTGCCCATAAATACATGAGTGAAGTAATAAAATGTGGTATATGTATACCATGGAATACTACTCAACCATAAAAAGCAATGGTGAACTACCACCTCTTATATTATCCTGGATGGAGCTAGAACCCATTCTTTCAAGTGAATTATCACAAAAATGGAGAAACAAGCACCACATGTACTCACCATCAAATTGGGACTAACTGATCAACACTTAGGTGCTCACATGGTAGTAATATCTATCGGGTACTGGGCAGGTGGGAGGGGGTGTGGAGGGGATGGTAAACTTATAAATAATGAATGGGTATGGAGAGCAATGTATGGGGGATGGGCACGCTTATAGTTCTGGCTTGGGCGATGCAAAGGCGATATATGTAACAAAAATGTATGTACCCCCATAATATTCTGAAATTAAAAAAAAGAGAGAGAAAATAAATAAATAAATTGGAAAGAAAAAGAAAACCACAGACAATTACAAGATTTGGGTGTGCTGAGTTTATGTGCAATATTATTTATCTAAATTTCCTAAAATTGATATGCATTAGTTTTCTAGTCAGAAAAAAATATTTAAAATGATCTTTAAAAATGTCAATGCACTTTGATCTGTCAAGTCATTTTAGAAGAAAAAAAGTACCCCAAGGAGAAAAATACCAGAAATGCACAACACTATTTCTCATCAATATGTTTTTTATGGAAACTGCCTGGCTTCTAATGGTGATACTTGTTCATGACTCAATAGGAAACATGGTGCTTAGTTTGACGTAGTTAAGTGACCCAAATCAAAGACATATCTTGTATTTATTTTTTGAGAAACTAGCTCTCTGAATATGAACTCATGAGAAAGTTGCTGTAAGTTTTGTATAAATCAGCCCTTCTGTTCAACATGTAGTCCTTCTTTAGAATGTAGTAGAGTTTATCAGTCTTAAAACATTTACACTCTTATGTTTTGCAATCATTTAAATTTCATCTTCTTTTAATTTAATTTTTTAAATGATGACATTTTATACACATGAAGTAGTATACCTTCAATTCCTGCTGCCCAAAACTTTTACCTTCTTGTTGAGTTGGACCAAAGATGAAAACAGTTTTAGTAATTGAAGGAGTTTATTCAGTAAGTGGGATATGTTTATTTATGTGTGGCTTCTGAGCTTTTCTTTTCATATTCTCTCACCCATTTATTAAGACATATTTATATTTTCAAAATTATAATACAAACTTGAAAGAAAATAGTGATGATTCTTTAAATTTATTACTATTGTAGATTAAGAATGTTTGAGACATAAATGACCTCAAACAAATATGAATTATTTAATATAGGTGCTATTTAATTTTAAATTCATTGATTTTTAAGTAATAGATAAGAGTGTTTAAGTATTTAAGTATTATTATGTTACATGGACAAATATTTACATTTGATTCAGTGTCATGAATAATAAGTTACAACCTGAGTTGTTTTTATGCTTATTCCACCAAAAGTCATTTTTATTTGAATGCTTAATACATACATTCCTTGAATTTTACCTTTGCTTTTTTTTTATTCTTCCTAGTAGCCTTCAGCACAATTTAAGAGTCTCTGTGAGTCTGGAATGCTGAAAAACAATATACAACTATACCGTATTAACCACTTGAAATATGTAGTGCATTAATCTGTGCATAAAGTCACATATTGTACATCTTTGGAATATCTTAATTTAAAAATTTTGGGGTTTTTCTATTTTAGGATTTTGACCATAATTATTTTTTACTATTTGATTTTAATAACTCACAGCAGTTAAAATTATAAGCAATTATTTATAATTAATTTATTCCAAATGGAGTTACATTATTCATATTGGTATTTGTATGGATATAGACACAGATATATCTTAAAGAATTCAAGCAAACATCTAGATATTTTCATAGGTTAATAATTTCCCAGTAGAACAATTATTTGTTTTTAATACTCCAGTTTTTAATTTTACAGACACACACACACACACACACACACACACACACACACATACACACATATCATCCCTCAATATTAGTGAAGGATTGGTTGTAAAACCTTCCAAAGATACTAAACGTCGTGGATGTTCAAATCCTTGACATAAAATGGTGCATTATTTGTACATAACCTATGCATATCTTTCCATATACTTTAAATCATCTCTAGATTACTTATAATACCTGATACAATATAAATGCTATGTAAATAGTTGTTTTACTATATGTTTTTGGGAATAATGACAAGGAAAAAAGTCTGCACATTTTCAGTACAAATCCAATTTGACTCCATGGATGAAAACCCCATGGATATGAAGGGCCAAATACACGCACACACACACACGTGCACACACACACACACACACACACAATTATATATAAAATCACTGAAACCTTTTGTTTTGTTTTTGTCTGTATTTATGGAAGAAAACTTATATATTAAGCCACATATGTTTATCAAAATGATGTGTGAGAAAAAACTCTATATATGTTTTTAAGGTAATTAGAAGAACATCAAAATCATGTGTAGTTGTATTGAGAATTAGGCTAATTGTCTACAAAGACTGTCTTAGTATATGCATTCATGCTGCTATGATAGAATACTATAGACTGTGTGGTTAAAACAATAAACATTTATTTCTTACATTTCTGGAGGCTGGGAAGTCCAAGACCAAGGACATGGAAGTTTTGGTGGGATAGTCTCATTCAACTATGGAAGCTGAGAAACCCCCATCATCTGCCTCTGCAAACTGGATGACATACAAAGCTGGTGGTGTGGTGCCATGAAACATGAAGGCTAGTGAACTAGGAGCACAGATGTCTGAGGGCAGGAGAAGGCAGATGTTCTGGCTTAAAAAGAAAGAGAAAATTTACCCTTTTTTGAAATTTTTCATCTATTTGGGACCTTCTTGTATTTCACAATTTTCACCCACATTGGTCAGGGCCATCTTCTTTACTCAGTCTACTGATTTGAGTGCTAATTTCTTCCAGAAACATCCTCATAGATACACTCAGAAATTATGTTTTAGCAGCTGTCGGAGCCTCCCTTAATGAAGTCAAATTGACACAGAAAATTGGCCATTACACTTATGAAAGGTACAAAGGTATCTTTTGATGACTAAAAATACACCTGGAAAAGATGAAATATGTTCATATACTTATTTACAATGATATAACTTATTTTATAATACCTCAATCATAAGCATAAATACTGTTGGGGTTATTACAGTAGCATGCTGGCATTGGCTCTTGTAGGCTTGTGAGAGCTAAATATTCAATTTTTACAAAATTTTACAAGCAGATTCTTAGCTTGAAAGTCACTGTAGTGGGAATAAAATACTTACATACAGAAATTTGCAAATGAAACACATCAGGCTGCTATTTTTAAAAAACAAGAACAAATTATCTTTTGATTGTCATTTCCATGAACAATATTATAATTTGAAAACTATTCTCAATCTCTATTCATACAATTTTCTGAAATTCATTAAAGGTACGTATTTTTTATTCATTTAATTTTAAAATTATCAGCAACTTCAAACCAGAGTCTAATAAGAAAGATCACCACGACCAACATCAGTTTATCAAAATAAAATGAACCATCATAAATTCCTTTTCTCTTTTTACATATGTGCCACCTTACGTCGCCCATCTGGAGATAGAGGCCAATCCTCTATCAAACTGAATCGGTGCTGTTTAGACCAATAAAAATGTAACAGCAGTGACACGGAGCTTGTTCTTTAAGAGGATTGCCTGTTACTGCGTGCTACTCATGGAGCCTTAAGTGGCCTTGTTAGAGGTCTGGGCTGGAGGGAGAGGGTACAGAGAGGAGCATGGAAGTGCAAGAAATTTAGAAAAGAAATTACTAATTTCGAGATTTTTGGATTGTTATTTGCCTGTCCCCTCTTCCCTTACTGCGACCACTGGTTTATCCCAAGGACCCCAAGAGGACATGGATCAAGATTGAATGAATAAATGATTACTGACACTGAAAGATTTTTGCTGCTAAGACATCTCTATTTTAAGATGAACTAATTTTAATTTCTGAAATCCACTTATTATTAATTATATCAGTTTAATGTTCTGTGTCCTGTATTGGAAATTATCTGCCATTCTTCAGCTGGTATTGCAAAACATCACTTCCCTGTTGAGAAGTCTGAGAATTTCCTGTAACTTATCCTTTTCATTCAGACATCTTTAAGAATTTTCTCTATATCTTAAAAATCTCAAATTTTAGGAATATTTGTCTTTGTGTAGGGTATTTTATACATTCATTGAGTTGAGTGCACGGTGGACCTTCTCAGTGTGGAAACTCATCTCTTCCACTGTGTAAATAATTTTAATTTGGAAATAATTACAGACTCAACAAAAGTTGCAAAAACTGTCCAAAGAACTTTATGTAACCTTCACTCTCTGTTCCCCTTCCCCTCTCCTCCTCTGCCTCATTGTTTAATTGACAGAGAAAATTGACTGTTTTTGTCTGATGCCTGACAGGTGGAATATCTCAGGATGTTCTCCATGGCTGACAAAATACGGTAGGTACAATTATTTGACTTGCATAAATCCCAGCCGGGACCAGCTTGTCTGTGTTTCCCCAGAGCATGAGCTTCTGTCTATAACCTTGTGAGGTTCCATATTAGCCATGGAAAATTTCCAGAGAAACCGAGTTCATTCCTGGCCTCCCCTAACATCATGTATACTCCTTAGTTACCTCATCTATTACTACACATTCAGTGAAAACTCTATTTGGATGACTCCTATTTTAGCTCTAACATTTATTCTGAACATGTAAATCTGTGTCTCAAATTTCCTGCCAAAAATCAGTGTAAATATCCTGCTAGATTATAATTCAACATGTTGAAAACTAAACATATTGTCTTTTACTTAAAATAAATTTGTCCTTTCTTTTTCTACATTCTTCATTTTCCAATAAGTCATCTACTTGGCTCATCATGCCACTGTTTTCCAGGGCATGCAAGCCAAAACCATTTATATCATTGTCTGGTCATCCCCTCTTCCCATATTCTTATTTCTCAGTCACAAGAATATCTTATTTTGCATCTGAAATCTCACATCTAACTCCAAGCTTCTTACTGCCCCTACTGCAAATTCTATATCCTTACTATTTTTCAGTTAGATAATTGCAGTAATGTCCTAACTGTTTTCTTTATAGTCCTAAAAATCAATCTTGCTGGTGCATTCTTAATACTGTTGGCAAAATCCAATTATCCTACTTTCATATTTGAAAGCTCTTTTGCCTATGGAATACAGCCTGTATTTCTGATATAGATCACTCCATTACTGAGCTAAATTGCTGCTGCCTGTATGTGAGGTATATGTCTTAGTAGTGGACAAATACACGTTCTTTTTAGTTTTCGTATTTGTGCAGTCTAAATCATATGCAACTACTTATCAAAAATAAACAGTTTTTCACATATCGTAGCATCTAATATTTAGGCAAATTTATAAATTTTCCTATGGTATGTTGTAAAGCTTAAGTTAGGGTTCTAAAATCAGTTTTGTTTCATAATTCAATGTTTTAGTGGGTTTTATTCACTTAAAAACAATAAATGTGATCTTTTTAAATTTAAAATATATTCTTTTCTTTTCAGGTTTAAAGCAGGCCTAGGTCACATTGATTCTAAGCATGTGAACTCAAATATAAATTCTACCAATCTAGGTTACAGCCTTAAAGGAATGTCACAACGAAATTGCTATACCTGTTCAGGAACTTGGGGAGTTTTAATCCTGGTTTTCTCACAAATTTGCTGTATGACCTTGGCAAGTTAATCTGTGTTTACGTATTTTTATGGAAAAAGTCACTGTTGTACTTGGGCACTTTGATAAACATGTCATCACAGTACAGTGCAATACAGAAGGAAAATCACAGATTCACAGAATATATGATCTGAAAGAGAACATGAAGGAGTATCCTGTTTATACTTTGAACCAGAAACATTACTGCATATAAACCACAGTCAAATAATGTCAGATTGAATTCCAAGAGTGGAGGGAATCCGAGGCAAGAGCTATCTATTTTAAAACTTAAAGAAATTCAATAAGAACTATTTCTTACACATTTTGATCATTCATTATAAAATTTAGTAACAATGATAAATTATATGAAATAATTTTTCTATTTCTTTCTTCTATTTTTAAACTTTTCACATGCATCCAATAAATTGCTTGCTATATTTTTGAAGATAGATTATTAAATTCAGTTTAATTTTTTTCTAAAAGTCTGCTTTGACATCTTATTTGTCTTGTTATTATTTCCTAATAGTATCTAAGATTTTGACTCCATTTACAGTGAAACCTCAACCACAAGCACATTGGTGTTTAACTGACCACAGAAAATACATTGAGTTTGGTAAAACTTATGTTTTGTTCTCAGGCATGTAGCTTTTGAAGAAATTAAGTCTTAGAGCAATCTTATTTGACTCAAACTCATAAAGCCAAAATTGGCATATAGTATTCCTACAAGGGTGGTTTTAATTAAACAATGTGTTCTTTTATTAACTTCCACATATTATTTTATTTATTTCTATATCATGCAATCTTATGCAAAATAATTTAAAATTCATTTAATTATAAAGAAGTATGATTCTATTACAGAATTAGTTAATTTTGAGAAAAGTGCTAAAGAAGTGTAGGAAAAAATCTGCTCTGGGTAATAAACTCACTTAATCCCTGCTAAACTTCCTTGGCATGTGAAAATTGAACAAGAAAAATTTGAATTTCCAAGACAATGACAGTATATGTAATAATTTTGGCTTAAAAGTTCCCTTTGATTATTTATGATATATATATACATGTCAAGTATGAGAGAAATTACAGAAAAATCCTAACTAACCTAAATCACCAAGCCTTAGCTACGAAGAAGGCACATTAATGAAATTCTTAATGTTTTCTCATTGTTAGTATTTCATATTACTACTTAGAATTTCACACATACACATACCTTTTAAATTAGCTTTATTGCAGTATAATACATACATAATAACATATCTATTTTAAGCTGTAAGTTAAATTTAAGTTCTGACAAATATATTCAGTTGTATGAATATTTCCCTGTGAAGTTTTAGAATATTTTCACAAACTCAAATATTCCCTCCTGCTCCATTTATCGTCAATCTTTTACCCACCTCTCTCTCTACATAACCACTGATCTATTTTCTGCCAGTATAGTTTAGTTTTCTCTGTCTTAGCATTTGCTTAGCTTGTTGAATCTGTGAGTTTAGATTTTCACCTAATAAAGAATTTTAGCTGTCAACTGTGTCAGTAATCATTAGTTTCATCATCAGTTTCATTTAACAAGTGAAGATATTAAGACACCAATCATTTAAATAGATTGGCTGCAACTCTCTGGCTGGTTAGAATCAAAGTCAATCTCAATAGCTAATTCTTCTAATTCCTTTGCCAGGGCTTCTCATCTTTATTACTCTGAATGTATCAAAAATAATGGAAAACAATATGATTAAAAATTCAAAGTAATGATTTTTCCCTACACTGTCTTGAATGTTTAAGAAATATAATAAATATATCTCTTCTCTATTTTATATTTTTAAGAAAAGGTCTTAACTGAACTTACATTTCAAACAGAAGTTGAAATTTCAAATATTAATCATAATCATAGCACAACTTTTGGCAGGGAAGCTGCAGGCAGCGTGTGTGCTGAAAGAGCCTTAAGAAAGTAGAATTCTCTGCATTATAAGTTTTCCCCATATAGGATCCATGGTGCTGCAGAGACAAACGCGCACATTCCCTCACAGAAAAAAAAAAAAAAAATATTAATCATAATCAGTTTAGTTCTAGCAACTTAAACTGTATTTGGAGCTAATCATGATTAAGGTGAAACTTTTCTTCAGTGATGCTATAAGAATGGTCACTAATTTATTTTTATGAAAACAGTCACACATTTAAAATCAGGCAGAGGATAATTGTCTTTTGTTTACATGTTTTAAAATTGAGTCAAATAACTGCTTCTTTGCCAACTTCTACCCTTTTAAAGTAAGTAATTATATGTCTCCTCCACTTAGCTCTCTTGGTTATCAGAATAACAGGCAATTTTGTAAGAAGACAATTTTGTGTAAGTTCAACTTAATTTCTGAAATGCACTTCTCTTTTACCATTAGAATATGAATGATAATGAATATTTTTACATATATTAAAATAGAAGATAATAAATAGAAAAAAGAAATTCTGAATGTGATAATGTAAAAAAGAAGAATAAATTAAATCACTTGTACTACTAAGTATCAAGTGAATGATACTGAAATAGTAGAGAAAAAAGATTTTGAGTTTGTATGTTGTGATACTTTATAAGAAGGTTGGTGCATTCTCCCTTCATTGGTTAACTTTCCTTGCATGGCTAAATAATCTCCTTCTTCTTATACTCCACGTAGGCACCAGAACTGAGTTTGTATTGAAAACATATCAAATGTATTTAAAAAAAATATTCACTGAGCCTCTAATATGTCCCATGGCATGTAGTGGGCTTGGGCATATCGAAATGAGTCAATCTTACAAAACTAATGAGGCAATTTATCCTGTGGAGGAAACATAAAGAATATTGGAATGAAAACAAATAATCAAATCCTATATTTTGAATGGAGGAATAAAAAGCTGGGACCTGAAAACTGAGTATGAGTTAGCTAGGGGAAGAGCTGAGACAAATACATTCAAGGAGTAGCTTTCACCAAGCCTACCCCGCCAGAAGCATTAACTACTTGGTCAAAGACAGTAGTCTTTTCCCAGCAAAAGGGGCTTCTATGTGTAAGTGACAATCACAAATTTTATAGTTATCTGGAACTTAGAGAACAACATGGGGGAAAAAAAGAACATAAATCAGGGAATTAACCTGTAGTTTGTATTGGGAGCCACGGAAATGTGTGATTGCTTAAAACAGGAGATTTTAGCATGTGAAGAAAAGCATACCCAGTCCTGATTCAGATACTTCAGCATTTAGCTGACCAGCAGAGTAAGAGGGGCCAGCACAGGCATCTGAGGAGGAGTGGCAGACGTATGGGAGGAAAGCCTGTAGTTGTAGAGTCGTACAGTGAGAGAAAACACAAGAAGAAGAAGGAGAAGGAGAATGAAGAGAAGGAGAAGGAAGCATTTTTTAAAGAGTAGGAGTGATCAACTCTGTAGAATCCTGTGAGAAGTTAAGTGTGATGAGAAGAGAAAAAATATTAGGCTTAGGAACTTGGAAGGTTAGAAAATATTAATAAGAATAGTTTTGTTCAGGTGCTATGTGCCAAATGGAGATTGGAATTGATTGAGAAGAAATGAGGTAACAAAGTGGAGACACTGTGGGACACATTCATTCGGAAAATTTATACGTTTGGGGGGTGGTAAACGTATGGACAAGTTGGATTGAGGGTCAGAAAGCACTTTATTGTTTTACAAGGGGAAATGCTGTCATATGCCTACAGGCTAAGAAACTGATGGCTTAAAAATCAGGATTGAATGTGAAAAAGCAAGAGGGAATTATTAATGAAAATTAGTCCCTGAAAAGGTGGAAGGAGCACAAGTGAAAGATTTTATCTTGTGTAGAAGGAGGATGGAAGTAGAGAAACAAAGAAAATTTTTAGATTTGGTGAAGTGATAAATAGTGTTTACTGTTTGGTGAATGATATTTATTCTATGAAATGTGAGGCAAGTTCATGAACTGCAGACAAGGGTAAATTTGGCAATTTTTGTAGAGAAGATATATAAA
Organism: Avahi laniger; assembly: GCA_963575035.1. Classification (NCBI taxonomy): domain Eukaryota; kingdom Metazoa; phylum Chordata; class Mammalia; order Primates; family Indriidae; genus Avahi; species Avahi laniger. The sequence goes on along the minus strand of CAUYSK010097886.1, from coordinate 4,397 downwards.
ATAGCTGTAGAGAGTAATTGTGTTTTTTCCTTCAGCTTTGCTGAATCCTAAGATTTTACATTTCAGATACTAATAACAGCCCATTATTATTTTGGCTTCAAATATGGTGTAGAAAAAGGATGGAATTGAAGAGAATGTGGGGGATAACTTTAGATATGTATCCTTTCTCCCAAAGCCAACTAATACTAAAATCATTCAAGTATAATATAGCAGCTTCTGTCTTATTTTACCTTTTCTCCACTTTTGGAATTCTGCAGCAGAGGAATGCACACACACATAAACAAACAATGTAAGACCACTGCATGCAAGCAAGGGATTTTGCATAATTTTAGTGATTTTATGAAGAGATGAGCAGCCAGCTCTTCTCCATCAACAGGGACCAATAATAAAGATATTAACCTATTAAATATTAAGATGCCATTATGTTGAATACAACCATTTTTCAGTGCCACACTTTTTCACACCCACATATTTGTGGTTTCTCAATGCATAATAAGATCACTTTTTGGAAACAGGACAGCATGCTATATTTTGAAATATCCCAATGGTGCCCAGTGTTGTTTTGTCAACTGCTCACTATTGGCTTTTTTCATGGATATTTTTGGCCTAAAAATAATGAACAGGTGGTGTTGCGGTAAGAAATCATGTGGGTGTTAATGTGCCAACGTTTCCTCCAGCACAAAAAAAGCATTTTCAGAATTTCAGGCTGCCAATCTACTTAGTTGGCACCTGCAGTCTAAACTGGAACACGATTTTGAAAGCAGGCATGTTGCCATCATAACAGATGGTTACGAGTATTGACAGCCAAGTGATCATGTATGTACATCGGTTGCGGGTGTCAAAGGCAAGCTGCTCACTTAAGAAGGTCAAACAGCAGCCTGCCCAGAGTTTCCACAAATAATATTAAGAGGGATAGCTGTCTATTTTGCATACTCTATTAATGTTCTAACTTCATGCAGACTGAAAATTTTATATTACAATCAATAGCACTCAGTGGCATAAAAGTTTCCCTGAATCTGAAATAAATAAAATGATTAACTGTGATAGCCAAAAAACAATAAGGCTTCAATGTCACATAAAGTGAATAGGAATTATGGATAAATTACACTTAATATATTCTTTTTAAATAGGGTGGTCAGTCTGTAAATATATCCCTCATATTTTCACTAAACTAACCTAATTATTTATTAATTTTATAAATAATAAATTTTATAAAATCAGTATATTATTAATATCACAATATTCTACCAGTTATTTTCCCCTAAATAAGCTAAATTCAAATACTACCAATCTATGATGGCATACATTAGTTACCTAATGTCAAATGAAGTATCAAAGAAAAATCATAAGACATACTAAAAAATGTATGCCGCCTAATTGCTTACATTCAAGTTTGTCCAATCAACCAAAAATATTTTATAAAATAATAAATGAACGCATAGCAATATGTGTGACAGACTTTACTAAAATGCCCCCCTCCAATTATTTCCAAATCCTGCTATCTATAATCTTATATAATCCTCTCTCTTTGAGTACAGGTGGGACCAGGGACTTATTCTAACCAATTAATATGGCAAAGGCAATGTCATGTTACTTCCACAAGGGCATTACATAACATTGTATCTTCTGTCTTCCTAGTAGACTCATTTTATTGCCTTTCTGTTTTTCATGCTTGGAGGAAGCAGATGACCATGGAGTAGAGGCCCATTTGGTAAGAAATTGAGGATTGCTGCTGTCCAAGAACCAGCAAGCAAGTGTGTGTGTGGAGGGAAGTGCTCTGGCTGATATACAACAAAGAGTGACTCTCTCTCTCCAGAATATTGCAAGGAACTGAATCTTACAAATAACCATCTGGGGTTGGAATCTGATCTTCCCTAAGTTTAGCCTGAGATGAAGCCCCAGCCCTGGCTGACACATTGATTGCAGATGTATCAGAGATCCTGAAGCAGAGTAACAAGATAATTCACACCTGGATTTCTGACCCTTACAAACTGAAATAACAAGTGTGTGTTGGTGTAAGTCACCAAGTTTGTGGCAATTTGGTATGCAGCAATTAATAAATAATAATAATTCAATTTTACTAAATTAATTAAAAATACAGATAATGACAGAATCTATATAGATTACTAAAGACAAAGAAAGTTGCGTAGAAAAGGTAGCCTTTAAAACAATAGAATAGATGTTGTCTACATCGCTAGATTATAGCAGTAAATATGATATTTTCATAAGAAATCATAAATGCTATGGGGGGGAATTGAGTGAATCAGAGATAAAAATAAAAATCTTAACCCCCAATGATCCCACACTCTTATAAATTTTATACTTTATCCTTAAATTCTTATTGATTTACTGAGTAATTAGATTTTCAATGAATTTATAAATAATTATAAAGTGATGGATAATTGGTGGTATAAGAAATATGTTAGAAATTAATAAAATTGACCTGCTAGACATGTATTTGGTGAATAATTAGTGAAATAAGTTGGAATATTTTGTGGTAATAATTATTATAAGAATATCTGACATTTACTTACTATTACCTATATGTAATAAGGAATTTTTACATGCATTTTTACATTTAACATTCATAATAAGCCTATGAGTGACATTATATTTTATTCCAATATGCTTATCAGCATGATAAGATTTGGAGATGTTAAGCAAATTGTGCAGTATCTCACTCATAAGAAGAAAAGCTGGGGTTCATTCTCAGGGCTGTGTGATTTAAAAGGTCATGTTTTCACCACTACATAGGCTGGGAAAATTATAAATGACTTCAAATCTGGGTAATAGAATTTTAAATTAATAATGGAGTGAAAATAAAAAGAACAAAAAAACAGCATAGTTGGTAGATAATCATAAATCTGTCACTATAGAATTAAATAATTTCAAAAATATTCATCTTTGAAATAAGGACTGTTTACTAAGTAACCTAATTTTTCCACTGTAAAATTTCACAATTCTAGAACAGCACGTGAGGCCCATTTTTATAGCCATGTGTTAGAAATTTATACACATACACACACACACACACACACACACACACACACATATATATATATATATATATGATTTTGATTTAGTTTTTAAACATTGAACTAAAGGTGACACTGGAGGTTAAGACCCCAATGGAAATCATGTCAACGACAAAAATTAATAAATGGGATTTGATTAACCAAAAAGTTTCTACACGGCTAAGGAAACAGTCAACAGGGCAAATAGACAACCTACAGAATGGGAGAAAATATTCACAAGCTATATATTCAACAAAGGGCTAATAATGACAATTTACAAAGAACTCAACCAAATAAGCAAGAAAAAAACAGACAACCCTATTAAAAAGTGGGCAAAAGACATGAACAGAAGCTTCTCAAAAGAAGATAAACAAATGGCCTATCAACATATGAAAAAATGCTCAACTCCACTAATATTCAGAGAAACGCAAATTAAAACCACAATGAGATATCATCTTACCCCAGTTCGAATGGCATTCATTTAAAGTTCTAAAAGCAATAGATGCTGCTGTGGATGTATAGAGAAAGGAATGCTTACACACTGTTGGTATAACTGCAAGTTAGTACAGCCTCTATGGAAAACAGTATGGAGATTCCTCAAAGAACTAAAAATAGACCTACCATTCTATCCAGCAATCCCACTACTGGGTATTTACTCAAAGGAAAATAAGTCATTTTTATAAAAAAGACACTTTCACTCAAATGTTTATTGCAGCACAATTCACAAGTGCAAAGATCTGGAAGCAATCCAAGTGCCCATCAATTCATGAGTGGATTAATAAAATGTGGTATATGTGCACCGTGGAGTACTACTCAGCCATAAAAAAGATGAATTAATACCTTTTGCAACAATCTATATGGAACTGGAGACCATTATCTTAAGTGAAGCATCTCAAGAAAGGAAAAACAAACACATGTACTCACTATTAAATTGAAACTAACTGATGAGAACACATGTGCACAGAGGAAAGCAAAACTCAGTGGAAGGCTGGGCGCGGTGGCTCATGCCTGTAATCCTAGCACTCTGGGAGGCCGAGGCGGGTGGATTGTTTGAGCTCAGGAGTTCGAAACCAACCTGAGCAAGAGCGAGATGCCGTCTCTACTAAAATTAGAAAGAAATTAATTGGACAACTAAAAATATATAGAAAAAACTAGCTGGGCATGGTGGCGCATGCCTGTAGTCCCAGCTACTCAGGAGGCTGAGGCAGAAGGATCGCTTGAGCCCAGGAGTTTGAGGTTGCCGTGAGCTAGGCTGACGCCACGGCACTCACTCTAGCCCGGGAAACACAGTGAGACTCTGTCTCAAAAACAAAAACAAAACAAAACAAAAAAAACTGCATCATCTGCCAAGCAATTACATTCATCTAAAAAAATATTAAGATA
>CAUYSK010097884.1:0-81992 GCA_963575035.1 Avahi laniger | reverse complement strand
AGACCAGCCTGAGCAAGAGCGAGACCCCGTCTCTACCAAAAATAGAAAGAAATTAATTGGACAGCTAAAAATATACAGAAAAAAAATTAGCCGGGCATGGTGGCGCATGCCTGTAGTCCCAGCTACTCGGGAGGCTGAGGCAGGAGGATTGCTTGAGCCCAGGAGTCTGAGGTTGCTGTGAGCTAGGCTGACGCCACGGCACTCACTCTAGCCAGGACAACAAAGTGAGACTCTGTCTCAAAAAATAAATAAATAAATAAATAAAGTCTATTCATTAAAAAAGAAAAATGTTTGAATAGCCAACATATAAAATATAGAAAGCTGCAAATCCACATTTGCAGATTCTCTTGAAACATCAGCCCTGGTGGTTCCAGCCCCAAGCAGGTGGAGATGTGCCCGCCTGGTTGGTTCTCGCCTGGGGACAGATGGTCCTCACTACTTGCTTCAGCGTAGTGTGTCATCTGCCTGGGTCCTGGAGCACTGGAGTTCGAGCTTTATGGTCTAGATCGATGGTTCTCGATAGGGGGAGACTGCTCCAGAGACACTGGCAATGTCTGGGGGCAGTTTTGGTTGTCATTACTGGGGGTGGGGGCTACTGGCATCTAGTGGGTAGAGGCCAGGGATGCTTGAAATGTCCTGAAATGCACAGCACAGCCCACGCTCTGTCACTGGTGCGACCCTGATGCAGGGAACTGGTTCTCATCCGGGGAACTTTTAAAAACACGAATGCTCTGCCACCCGCCGCGATTCTGATCTAAATGACAGAGGGGTGCTGCTGGGACAAAAGGATTTTGAAAACCTCCCAGGGTTAAGTCTGATGTGCAGCCCAGTTTGAGAACTACTGAAAGGTTTCTTGGATGGGTCAGGGCTTAAGATATCCAGGATCGTCATTCATTCATTCATTCATTCATTTTTTCAGTTATGCAGCAAGCCACTCACTGCTTCCTTCTCTCCTTGCATGGAGCTTTGGAGCCCGGTGAGTGAGCCAGACTCGGACCTCCCTGCCCTTAAAGAGCTCTGGGTTTAATACGCAGTTCCTGACTCTTTCGGCTTATAACTTTGCAAACTTCAGCGTGCTTACGAATCGCCCTGGGATCTTGTTCAAATACAGACTCTGATTCAGAAGGGCTGAGTGGGGCTTGAGACTCTGCATTTCTAACTGGCTCCTGGGTGGTATAGATGCTGCTCGGCTGAGAACCACACTTTGAGCTTCATCCTTGCTCAGGAGTCTGGGGAAAGACTGACCCAGAAAAACGCCAGTACCCCAGGGAATACATTCCTCCATGGCCTTCTAAATGGGCGTCACCACTGCTCACAAATGCCTTACACCCCATCACTAACAAAGTTCTCAACAGATCTTCATAATAGCCAGGAAAGGGAGTCAGAGATTATTTTCCCAATGATTCCATTTCACCAATGAACAAACTCAAGGTCATGGAGGTGAAAGTACCCAGCTTGGTGTTTAGCCAGTGCTAGAGGCAGAACTGACTCCCAATTCAGAAGTTTTGTTTCTTAAAGCCAGCTTGGCTGTCCTAATCAGCTAGGGCTGGCTTCATGGGACCCCGAGCTCAAAGGGTCCTGCACTTAGTTTAATGTTATGCTATCATTACGCTGAAATTCTTAGTTTTTGTTTTTTTTTTTTAAGAGAAGGTGTGCCCAGGCTGCAGTGTTGTGATTATAGCTCACAGTAACCTCGAAATCCTGGGATCAAGGGAGCTGAACTACAGGAGAGAGCCACCACACCTGGCCAAAATTCTTAATTTCTCAACACAGAGCCCCATACTGACATTCTGTACCGGACCCTGCAAATACTGTAGCTGGTCTAACACATGGATTCTGAGAAGCATTTATTTACAGAGGCTCGGCACACACACCAAGCTGAGAGCTAACCGTTCAACCCAACCCCTTCCTTTTCTAAGGCCAGCAAGTACCTCAGAGCCATCGTGCTGATTCTTGGAGTCAAACAGACCCGGGTTTGTGTCCTGAGGCTGCCATTTACCAGTCATGGGACCACAGGTTCGTTGCGTATCGAAGATACTTTAGCCACTATTTCCTGTCATATTTCCCATTTCCCTAGTTATAAAAGGAGGAGGTTGAAGGGTAGCCTCGATCTTGACAGCAAACAGCAATGACTGGGGGAGGGAAGCTTGATGGTCTAACTCAACTGGTCTGGGGTGGAGACGGGGGATGTGTTTAAAAGCCCCCCCCCAGAGTGTCTCATGCTTAGCCAGGGTTAAGAGCCACCTTTGAACCTGCAGGAGTCTTCAGGCTCTGCCACATCCGGCTTGCAGAAAAATCTCAACCCTTCCTGCAGGTTCCAGCCAGCCTGGACACCTCTTTTCCCAAGACCTTTGCATCCTAAACCGCCACAGGGCTCCTGCCCGCCTCGGTTTTAGCTCTTCCAAAGTATGTGGATTCTGCCTGGGGGACTGGCCTGAGCCACCAAGGAATTCCTCCCTGGAAAGGAAATACAGCCCCATGTTCACGCTAGGACAAAACAAAAGCCTATTTTGCTTTGCAAAGTAACTGCTTTCCAGAATAGCTTTTAAGGAAATAAGCTCTGGCATGTGGATAGGCAAAAATAGACTAAAACCTCCTGGCAAGTAGAGTATGATCCTGTTTGCATAAGAATGTGCTTTTAGGTCTCTAACCACACAGGTATAAACAGAAGAGAGATGGGAAGGGTGGCCGCCACCATGTTGACTGTAATCATCTTTTTTCCTTTGTGCTTGTCAGCTGGAGTTTTCAGTAAACATGAGAACCTATTTGTATCATTTGAAGAAGAATAAAGCTATTTCCATTCTGAGATAGAAGGGTAATTTACATGTAAGTAGGAGAAAGAGTCACAAAGTTTGGGGCACTCCATCTTTTTTCCAAAGTTAAATTCTACCGTCCATGAAGTTTGCTGGTGTGCTAGAGTCAATTAAAATACAAGGAGATGCACAAGAAACATTCGCTCATGGTGAACCTTGTATAAAAATAGACCACATCCTAAGGAGGCCATTCGTCCTCCTTTAAAAAATGTTTTCTTAAAAAAATAATCTAAGAAGCATCTACCCTCCTGCCACTCCCCAGGGGCGTCGGGGGCCAGAGCTGAGGGAGGAGGCTGACCCCAAATCACCCGCCCTGCAGCAGGTTCCGCTCCGTGGGAGGGTTAGGGCCAGGGCTGGAACAATTCCCGCCGGGCTTGAAGATCCAGCAGCGCCCGGCAGTGGGGAGACAGGAGGGAGGGAAGGGCAGGGACGCCGGTGTCACTTTCGCTGAACCTGATCGCAGCCCCCAGCAGGGCGGCCCTAATATAGATACTTAGCTGCTGCTCCCGCTCCGCGCGCCAAGGGCAAGGAGGGAGGTCACCGCTGCGAGCGGCCGGGACACGTGGCCCCGCCGGCAGCGCCGACCCCCTCCCGCACCGTCGCCACTACCTGCGCCCCCTGCCCAAGTTCATGCCGCCTCGACCCAGGAGGACCCCCGACCTTCTCTCTCCGCACCCCTAGCACCCGTCCCCCTCCCCCCGAGCAGTACGCTCCTTGCCTTCCCTTCCCCCCGCATCTGCGTCCCCTCCCCCAGCCTCGCCGTCCGGGGGCTTCTGCTCTCGGCACGCGCCCGCGTGGGCGAACCCCACGATCTCAGCTCCTGCCGACTCCCCCGATGCAGTCCCTGTCTGTGCCTCCCTGTCCCCATCATGCAGGGCTCCCCCTCCCCGGGACCCCCGAGTTTCCCGCCCGCCGCCCCACGATGCCAGCCCCCTCCAGCCCCCCGGCCGGGGATCACCTGGCTCATATTTGAGGTAGAGGATGGAGACGATGAAGTAGCTGAGGTCGAAGACGGGGAAGAGCGGCACCCGCGAGAAGCTGAGCGCCAGCTCGCCCAGGCTCAGAGCCGAGAGCAGGTCCATGGCGTCCGCCGGGTGCCACCCCGGCCCCCCGCCCGGTCCGTCCCGCAGCCCCGCGGCCCGGCAACTGCGCCCCCGCCGCTGGGCCCGCCCCCGCCCGCCAGGCGCCACCCCAGGCCCGGCCCCCGCGGGAGAGGAGGGGCGACGGTCCACCCCGGGACGGGTGGTGGGGCCGTCCAGTCCCACGGCGCTGGCCTGTCGCGGGTCCCATGCCCTGTCCCTCGGGCCGTCACGACCCCATTCAGCCGGGGCGGAGTGTGGGGCTCCCTGGAAGGCGAGCGGGACAGGCGGGCTGTCCACTCGGGGGGCCTGTCCCCCACGGAGCCCACGAAGGTGGGACGCCCGTCCCTGCCAGGCCGGACCAACTAGGGTTTGTCGCCCTTGGGGCCCTATTAGGACCCCGTCCTCTGTGGAGCCCAGTCAGGACCCCTGCTCCCTGGTGGGACCCCATCAGTCAGCACCCCCATCCCCCGTGGAGGTCACTCAGGACCCCATCCTCTGTAGAGCCCAGTCAGGCCCCTCTTGTCCCATAGGGTCCGTTCGGTCAGGACCCCTACCCCCCGCAGGGATTGCTCGGTGGGGATCCCCGACTCCCGTGGGGCCCAGGAGGACCCCTTTTTGCAGCCCAGTCAGTTGGGGCGCCCGTGTCGTGGGAGCCCACTGCGTCAGGACCGCGCCTCCAGTGAAGCTCAGGGGTTAGGGGGCTCCCCTTTCCCCAGAAGCCCAACTCGGGACCCCAGCGAGCGAAAGGGAATTGCTGCCGGGCTAATCCTACAGCACGCGAAACCTCACGCATGCGTGGCACTATTCTAACGAGTGACCCAATCCCGCCCCGGAGGCTCCGCCCCGGTGTATGACGTCACACGTCCGCCCCGCCCCTTCTTCCGCGACACACCAGGCCTCCCCAGCGAGGAGGGGCGCCCGCTCTCTCCTCCGGGGGCCTGGCCTGCAGAGGGCGGGACCCTCCCTGCCTCGGCCTTCGATTGGCCCAGCCGCCGACAGTGTTGCTTCGGGATTGGTCGGCTTTTTCTCCTTTTCCCTCCCTTCCCGGGGCTTCCGCTTCCGGTGTCTTACGGACGCGTCGGCCGTAACGATGATCGGAGACATCCTGCTGTTCGGGTAATTAGGGGGATTAGAGGCTGGGAAGAGAGAGCCAGACAGGGCGGGGGCAGCCCTAGTGACCGTAATTGTCCCTCTGCAGGACGCTGCTGATGAATGCCGGGGCGGTGCTCAACTTCAAGCTGTGAGTAGGCCCCGCGGGACTGCGGCTCCTCCCGGGTACCCGCGGCCCCGCCCTCGCGAGCGTGAGCTCGACCCCCGCGTCGCGGGCCCCGCCCCACGTCCCAGCCCGCCCTCTGGCCACGCCTCCAGCCTGGTTTATCCTTCCTGGACTCTGACTCCTCTGACACCCTGGGACTTAAAATCCGGATCCTCGGTTCCCCAGGGGCCCCTCTCCTCACATCCCCCGAGAGCCTCGGTCCCATCCCCCAAGAAGCAGCCCTACCCTGGACCCCCAGCCCCACACCCGACACCCTCCGACCGACCACCCTGTAAAATGTCTGTGGCCCAGAGAGGGACGCGGGGCTGTCCGAGGTCACACAGCAAGTCAGCGGCACTGCTAGGGCTGAATCTTAGGGTTTGTGGCCCTCTGAGCTGAGTGTCAGGGTCAGGGGACTGAGTGGTTTTTATGTCTCATTGAAAGTGGACACTGTCTGCTCCTCTTTTTAGGAAAAAGAAGGACACGCAGGGCTTTGGGGAGGAATCAAGGGAGCCCAGCACAGGTAAGGTCTTTTTTCTGGACCCTGGAATTGCATGGCCACTTCAGAGAGGACAATTCTTTCTCACCAAGCCCTGCCCTAGTTTTATTTTTACTTGGGGGGGGGAGGGTAGGGGGGGGAGGGAAGGGGGAGAGGGAGAGAGGTGGGCCTGAGGTGAGCTATTTCTTCTGCCCCCCACTGTCGCCTACTTGTTTCTCCCACCAGACCTTCGCTGTATGTCAGCACTCACATCACTTCCTACGGTTGTAATTTTCTGTTACGTGCGCTCTCATCTGGCTAATATCTGCTCCTCACGCTTGACTGTCAGCTCCAGAGACAGGGCCTTACTTGTTGTGGTTCATCCTGTGTCCCTGAAGTATCAGTACTCACAATGTCTGTGGATGAATCAATGAATGAATAATGCACAGCAAGCTAGATGCCAACATTAGATTTTGAATAAATCAGGAGATTTTACACAAAAATTTATATGTCTAAGTTTTCTTGAAAAATTGGAACATCCTGCAACTTGAGATTCAGGAGATTGCTTGGCATCTGTTGAGTGGGATTGAGAAGCAGGACCCTGTTGAGGCAGAGCCTTTAGACTCTGCCTTGTCCCAGCCCCAACCCCTTCATATTTATGTCATCTCACCTGCCTGGGCCCTGGAGGGGTCCCCAAATTTATGCTTCCTGCTGAATTGATTCATGTGACTATTTGGAATCTAATAGGACCTGTACATAACTGTGATAGCCGTTCATTCATTTGTTCATTCACCAGACCTTTACTGAGCACCTACTACATGCTGGCCACTGTGCTGGGTGCTGGGATGCATCAGGGATAAGACAGATGTAATGGAACTTACTGTGGGGTGGGACAGATGGTTCCTGCACAAAGAACAGATGGTGACGAAGGTGATGGCAGGTGAGGATGGCACTGATGGAGTCACAGGATAGTGACGGGGTTGCCGCTTCTGCTGGGGTGTGTGGGGGAAAGGCCCTTTGAGCAGGTGGCATCACAGCCAGGGCAGTAGGTGCCATGATGGACCCTTGCACGAGGACGGGGGGAACCCTGAGGAGCAGAGGTTTTGAAGACCGTAACACAGCTCCCCTTTACTAGGGCTTGCCCCCAGGTGGCTGCCCTGTGAGGTGCTTCCTACTAGTGTTTCATTCCCCCTCCATCCCTGTGGGTAAAGACCACTTTCCCATCTTACAGATGAAGACACCGAGGCTTAGAGATGTGGCTTGACTTGCACGTGGCCACATAGCAAGTCAGTGACAGAGTCAGGATCGGAACCTGGGTTTTTCTGACTCCAGAGATCGTGCACTCAATCTCTAGACCCTCCACCCATCCAAACATTCATTCTGCAGCCATGCACTACTGAAACACCACGTGGAAGGCACAATCCCGGGCCCTGGGCCTGCACTGTACAGTCTGACTTGGAGCTTTGGTGGGCAGGAGATTTTGCACAGGGGCTCAGAAGTGGCAGGAGAGTCAAGTGACGGGGACGCCAGGAAGGACACCTGGGCTCTGATCAGGAGGTTCCTGCACGCTTCTGGGTCTGCCTTTTCCCAGCGTCCTTTGCTCTCCCTCAAAGCTCCTTCCAGCCAGGACTCTGCACCTGCTGCTCTCCTGTGCTTTTCTCCTCTATCTTCTCTGCCTGGCTGATCCCTAGTAGCTTAATGGCTGCATTTGTTAAGAGCTTCATGCCAGGCACTGTGTCTTCCCAGCCACCCATCACCCCCATTTCCACAGGAGGAAACAGGCGTAGACAGTCCGGGGACTGGCCCAGGTCACCTCTGCAGAAGGGCAGAGCTGGGGCTTCAGTCACCATAAACTGCGCACATTCGAGGTTGGAGCTTGGAGCTCAGGTGCTCCCCCAGAAAGGCCAGTTCTCACCCCGTGCTACATGCTTATGCTAGATTGAGTCCTCCCCATGTGTGTCCCCAGGACACCTGACTTTCCCGCCAGAGCCGTAATGGTGAATAGTCACATGTGTGATTGCTTGTTTAGTATTTATCCTTCCCACACACTCCTTAGGTCAAGGACACCCGTCTTGTTCCTCCCTGTGTCCCTCATACATGGCCCTGCCTAGAATGAGTAACCTTCAGTCAGCATCTGTTGGTGGCCCATTTTCATGATCCTGGGCTGGAAGAAGGGTCTTCCCGATCAGTGCCTCTCAGACATCCTGGGGATGGACCCAGCTCTTAACATTTCTGATCCGTGCTAGACCAACACTGTGCACAGCTTGTGCTGCGTGCGGCTAACCCTGTTGGCTGGATAATACTAGACTTGTCTAAACTGTGTTCAGCAAGACTCCGTGAAGTGTCTCATAAAATATTTCTTTGACTTTTTTTTCTCATTAAAAAATGTAAAAACCATTCTTAGCTCACAGGTCATAGAAAAAGAGGTGGCATTACAAGCTTGGGTGGTGCATTGATGTCAGGTTGCTGGAAGTTTGCGAACTTGTGCTCTGTTTTCTGTACTTAGCAAACAGCCCCGTTCTGCAGATGCTTTGAGTAGCAGCCTTGTAGGTCACCTAGTCTGGACTCGTTCTTTTCATTCTGGAGGCACAGAGAGGGAGCATGATCAATTTGAAACCCTGGAGAAAGGTTCTGGAACCCAGTGTACGAAATTGGCTCCCCTTGGAGGGGTTTCCGTTCCTTGGCATCAGAGGGAGCCAGAGTAAACTCCCTTTACTTGCCTAAATTAGGGTGCTTTTAGTTGCAAGCCCAGCTTTTGGTTAAAGTAAATTAAAAGTTACAAGGGTAGAATTGGTCTTTAGGTACCTCTGGGTTCGGGTCTCAAACCAGCCCTCCAGCACCTGACTCTCCAGCTCTCAGTTCTCCCCTCTTCTGTGCTGATTTCACTATCGGTCCGGCTTGTGTTAGCAAGATGACCCTAGAGCAGGGGTGGCACATTTTTCTGTAAAGGGCCACACAGTAAATATTTGAAGCTCTGTGGACCATATGAAGTATGAGTGACAGCTCAACTCTGCTGTTGTAGTACAAAAGCAACCAGAGACGATATGTCCTGATAAAACTTTGTTCACAGGCCGGGCGCGGTGGCTCACGCCTGTAATCCTAGCACTCTGGGAGGCCGAGGCGGGCAGATTGTTTGAGCTCAGGAGTTCGAAACCAGCCTGAGCAAGAGCGAGACCCCGTCTCTACTAAGAATAGAAAGAAATTAATCGAACAACTAAAAATATATAGAAAAAACTAGCCGGGCGTGGTGGCGCATGCCTGTAGTCCCAGCTACTTGGGAGGCTGAGGCAGAAGGATCGCTTGAGCCCAGGAGTTTGAGGTTGCTGTGAGCTAGGCTGACGCCATGGCACTCACTCTAGCCCGAGCAAAAGAGTGAGACTCTGTCTCAAAAAAAAAAAAAAAAAACTTTGTTCACAGACACTGAAATTTGAATTTTATGTAATTTTAGTGTTTCATGAAATATTCTTTTTTTTTTTTTTTGTCATTAAAAATTTTAAAAACCATTCTTAGCACAGGCCATAGAAAAGAGGTGGAAGGGGCTGGATTTGGCCTGTGGGCCATAGTTTGCTGAACCGCTCGCTAGAGCCCTAAGCTTATATCTTCCCAGCCCAGCAAGCCTGGCAGAGAGTGAGTGTCTCTTTCCTAGTAGTTGGGGCAAAAGTCCCAGGGCAGACTCTCATTGGGCAGACTTGGGTCATGTGCCTCTCCTGGGGCCAATCAGAGGCAGAAGGGTGTGGTACTCTAAGAGGATTGGACAGTGGTAGCCACAGCCTGAGTGCTGAGGGTGGGGGAGCCGAGGAGACCCAAGCGAAAAGTCATGCTGTCACTGAAGGTGGGAGCAGTGGGTGCAGGGCTGGCAGAAATCACAAAAGCCCACTACAGCAGTGACAGTAAGAAAGGAATGTTCGCTGTGCTATAAAAGTACTTTCTGACTTTCCAGGTGACAACATCCGGGAATTCTTACTGAGCCTCAGATATTTCCGAATCTTCATCGCCCTGTGGAATGTCTTCATGATGTTCTGCATGATCGTGTAAGTCTGGCCTGTCCGTCCCCTTCAATGTCATCTCAGCATCCTTCTCCGGAATGACCCAGCTGACGGTCACTCTCTGTCCTTTCAGTCTGCACTCTTGTATCATGCTTTCTGCTTTCAAAATAAGAGCTCTCCAAGCGAGCAGGGAACTGGACTCTGAAGAGGTTAAACTACACTGCCGAGGTCCCCTCCGGACCTGGCTGGAGCTTTGATTGGAACATTGTGTTCTCCAAGTTCCAGCTATGCCTGGCACCTTTGCAAAAAGATGCCTTCCCTGCGCCTGCGGCCCTGTCACCTCCTGCCAGCTCTGCTGTGCTTAGTGTATATTTGGCGTCTGCTGACATGGGAAATGTGGCTTAAATGTCCAGCCTTGCAGGAAGCCAGCATAAATGTATTTAGACTTTATTTTTGTTTTTACTCCTGCTTTGATTTTCTCATTAGGCTGAGAAACCCTAAGGCAGCTGCTTTTCCATCTAGCACTGGGGTTGTGATTTTGATCCTGCAGTTAATGAATCGCGAGAGTCACGGTAAATGAACCTGGGGAAAAATGCAATGGGAGAGTCTGGTGTTCTCAGCGTCACTGGGTCCACCCCCGCATCCTTTCCCCCAAAAAGAACAGAACGCAAAGTTGGCTGTCCTGAGTGTTGGCGGTCCTTGTGCCAGCCCAGTGGCTGTTTGAGGAGGTGATCTCAGGACTTAGGAGATCTGGGAAGGGAGGGGTTTCACTGTGTCTCTAGAAAATCTGGTAGAGCCCAAAATGCAGACCATGATGTATTCCCAGAGAGGCCCTTCTCAAGGTGTTCTTCCTGGCCAGAGAGGATTTGGGAGCATTGGACGAAGCCTGCCCAGGAACAAAAGGCTTAGAGGAGGAATTTGCAGAAAAGTATAGGAAGTGTAACCAGGACTCAGAGAAAGTAGAACAGCGTTGGATGGTTCCTCCAGCCTTCTGTCTCCCGAGGTTTCTGTTCATTCACAACTGTCCATCCTGGGCTGTGCTCTGCAGTTGCCATGGTCCTTGCCCTCCGCCAGTGCACAGCGTAACAGGTGGGACGTAGACACTTGAGAAAAGCATGGCAGCACAGGAAGTAGCATGTGCAAAGGTCCTGGGGCAGGGAATAAAATTGGTGTGTTTTCCTTGTTCTTTTCTTTCCTGTATATCTGTTTCATCATCTTCTCTCGTCTGACCAACTTCCTTCACTCCCTCGTCTGCTGGCTGTGACCAGGATGGCAGCCTTGGGCTCTGTGACCTCCCAGCTCAGCTCCCCAAGACCAGCGTGGTCAATAGCCCAGGGTCCTGATTTTGTTTCCTGGGGCAGAGTCTGATTGGTCTACCATGGTATCACCCAGATTCAGTTGGGCGGAAGATTCTTGACTCCACCATGACCACTTAGGTCAGAGCTCAACAAACCACAACCTGTGGGCCAGATTTACCCATGGTCTGTTTTTATTGATTTATTTATCGTCATACAGCCACACCCATGTCTGTGGCTGCTTTTGTGCCACAGCAGTAGTGTTGCGTGACAGAGACTGCTTGGCCCGCAAAGCCTGGGCTGTTTACTCCTGGCTCCCTACAGAGAAAATGTGCCAACCCCTGACCTAGGCCAACTCTTACACTGGGGGCTTGGGTGAGGGAAGATTCTCTCAACAAAGGGCTCTCTCAGGGTAGCCATGACTGGCTTTCCCAGGATATTAAAAAACTGGAAATTACCTAAATGTCCAAGAACAATGAAAGGGTCAGGTAACTCGAAAGACGCTTGTGTGACCAGCTGTCACGATGCCATCACTGACAATGTGCTGGAAGATTCTGTCTACTCGGGGAAATGTTTTGAAAGTGAAGAAGGCCAGATGACACCTGTGTGCACAATCTAACTTCATCTGTGTGACTTGCATGCAGTAAACATGGAGTAAACACTGAGTTCCTGAAGTACATGGGGGAAACGCTGTTCAGCGAGGGAACTGAAAGGATCTGCTCCAGGTGGTGTAAGGAGGTGACCCTGCTGCGGTTGCTGAGGACGTTGGCCGGGTCTGGGGCATGGCTCGCTATTCCCTGCACCCCCTTCTGTATAGTTTGAGCTGAGATACTTCAGAAATTTAAGAAGTCATGACAACCTTGAAATATGAGGAGAAACATCCCTGAGTGTGTATGGATCCATGGTACTGGTACCTGTAGCTTCCTTAGAAACATATCAAAACTGTGTTTGGTGGATAAATGGGTAGACATGTGGTAGGGTGCTAATTGCAGAACGCAGGCAGTAGGAATGTGGATGTTTACTGAACCATTCTTTTAACTCTTTTATGTGTTGAGATTTTCATAGTAGAATATTGGGAGGAAAATTTAGGGAGAAAATGAGAGTGTCAAACCATGAAGAGGGATTTACAAGTAAAAAGTGGAAATCTGTCTTCACAAGTCCATATTTCGTAGCATATTCACAGGACTGTGTAACCACCATCTCTGTCCACTTCCAGAACATTGTCATCATCCCTGAAAGAAACTCTGTCCTCAGTAGCAGTCACTCCCCGCTCCCCTTCCCCCAGCTCTGATAACCGTAATCTGCGTCCTGTCTCTGTGGATCCGCCTGTCCTGGATGTTTCACGTCAGTGGACTCATGTGCTGTGTGGCCTTTTGTGTCGGGCTTCTCTCCCTCAGCACCACGTCTTCAAGGGTCTTCCACGTGGCAGCAGGTGTCAGAGCTGTGCTGCGTGGATACGCCCCAGTTTGTTGCCCATCCGTCAGGTGATGGAGAGTTGGCAGGTGTCAGAGCTGCGCTGCGTGGATACGCCCCAGTTTGTTGCCCATCCGTCAGGTGATGGAGAGCTGGATGTTTCCGTTTTTGGCCGTTGGGAATAATGCCGACGCGAACATTCACGCAGGAGTTTTTGCGCAGACTCGTGTTGTTAATTCTCTCACTGCTATACCTAGGAGTGACTTTCCTGGGTCATGTGGTAACTCTGTGTTTATCCTTTGAGAAACACTAGCCCATTTTCCAAAGCAGCTGTAGCATTTTACGTTCCCCCCAGCAGCGTGTGAGGGTTACGGTTTCTCCATATCCTGGCCAACACTTGTGACTGTTTGTTAGTCTTTCGATTGTAGCCATCCTGGTGTGAGGCTTTGATTTGTATTTCCCTGATGGCTAATGATGTTGAACATCCTTTCATGTGCTTATTGGCCATTTGTACATCCACTTTGGGGAAACATCTGTTGAGATATTATTAATAATACCTTGCCCATTTTTTAATTGGGTTATTACCAGTTTTTAAGAGTTGTTTGTGTATTCCGGATACCAGTACCTTATCAGATGTATGCTTTGCAAAGTATTTTCTCCCATTCTGTGGGTTTTTTCATTTTCTTGATGGTGTCATTTAAAGCACAGATGTTTTTAATTAAATAAATAAATACATATATCTATATTAGAGGCAGGGTTTCGGTATGTTGCCCAGGCTGGTCCCAACCTCCTGGCCTCAAGTGATCCTCCTGTCTTGGCCCCCCAAAAGCGCTGGGATTACAGACGTGAGCCACCACACCTGGCCCAAAAGTTTTTAATTTTGATGAAGTCCAGTTTATCTATTTTTTCTTATGGTCACTTGTACTTTTGGTGTGATAGTTAGGAAATCATTGCCTAACCCAAAGTCATAAAGATTTATGCCTAAGTTTTCTTCTAAGAGTTTTATAGTTTGAATTCTGATAGATCTATGATCCATTTTGCATTAATTTTTGTGTATGGTGTGAGGTAGGAGTCCAAGTTCATTCTTACGCATGTGGAAATCTAGTCGTTTCTGCACCATCTGTTATTATTTTTTCAGAAAGCCTTTTTAATGAGTTTAGATTTGTGGAAATGTTGCAGAAATTATACAGAAAGTTCCTGTGTAGATCTTTTTTTAAACAGCTCTATGGTTTTCCTCCATCGGGCTTTGCTGTAACTTACATGGCAGATGTTTATATTGTTTCCAGGTCTGTCCTGCTCCACAGTTTTTTCAGTGAACAGGGTTAACTGTAATCATTTGTTTATTCAAAGGTCTTTTTTTATATGAAAGTCATCACTGACTTGCAAAAATGGGCTTAATTTATGCTACAGATTCATATCAAGTCTATACTTTCTTAGAAGAGTCACTGAAGTCTGTAGTTCAGTATTAAGTATATTTACATCTCCCAAGAGCTACTTTTAAAGTCAGAAAATGATGGAATATCATCGAAATGATAGTCACGTAAAATAATCTCTAACAGTATTTTTAGAGCAATAACTTCCCATCCTCACGGACATTTCTGCTCTCTGACTTTCCCAGGCTCTTTGGATCTTGAGTCCCAGATACAGAACCAGGAACTCACCCTGCTGGACGCCGAGTCTCTGTTCCTCCATTCCTGACGACTTCGAGAATGTTTTTGACCGGAAAACCGATGACCTTCCTAGAAAACCGAAGCTTGTGGTGGGTGGAAAAACTTTTGCCAAGATGTACGTGGTCTCCCAGCCACATCACTGTTTTCAAAGATATTTTCCCTTTGGTCTCTGAGTTGGAATGCTGTCTCCACAAGGGGTTCCAGGAGGGTTTCTGTGAGGGGCTGTGACAAAATTTCGTTCCTGCTAGATAAAAGAATGTGGCAAGATCGTTTCCTCATACTGGAATCCCTCCTGTGCCAGGCTTTCACAAGAAACCCGTTTCTGGATATTTCTTGGGTTATTTTTAATAACCACCCTTTTGGTTAGAATAATACGGATTTTAAGAAAATCATTTGTATCCAGGGATCTGAGCAGAAGGCTTGGCTTCTAAGTTTAACACAGCCTCGTTTTTGGGCAGTGTTTATAAATTACGAGCACATTCCATGTTGCTTGCTGAGTCTGAGAGCATCTGGGCCACCCAGGGAACCAAGTTGTGTCCAAATTCCTCCCCCATCCGGACAGGCTCTATTTGGCCACTCAGTGTGGCTGACATCATCCCCAGGACTTTAAGGAACAGACCACCTGCAACAGGGACCGGCCTTCGTGTTCACACACTAAACTATTAGCAAGAGGGCTGAGATAGTCCCAGGTGAAGTGTTGCTGATCTCCACAGCAGAGCTCAGAACAGTGGGCAGGGTGTGCGGAGGTGGTGGGAGAAATTTCGCTTTGCCTCGAAGCCCTTTGTTAAATAAAGTAACTCTGGAGGCCATGAATTGCATAGTCACAAGAATGAGGGTGATTTTATGATGTGGTGATATTGGGACCACGGTCTGAAAGCCTGCATTTTGGAGTCAAGGTTAGAAATAACAGCATTTTCCCAGAAGCTTCTTTGAAAGGGAGTCCTGGTTTCATTGCCAAAGTGAAACGTCAGTGGTCGGCGCTGAATCCCACGGCTGTGCGATTTGTTTGTTGTGGTTTTGGAAATCCTGACTTGTAAGTAAATCTAAAAAAAAAAAAAAAAAAAAAAAAGGACTTTTCGTTTATACAGTTTTTTTAACTAAGAAGTCGTCATCCCACTTGAGAACTACCCTGTGGGAAACACCTAGGATTCATTTTGGAGGCTGTCAAAATGTCAAAAGAGTCGGTGGTAGATTTTTTTCTCTTTTGGATTTTGGTCAATAAATGACGGGCCCGAAGACCTGAACTGCTCCTGGAAGTATTGTGAGAATCAGCGATAATGGTGGGATATTGCTAGACCAGGGTCAAATCCAGTTCTCCTTCATCGCTTCTGTCATTTATTTCCTTGTCGAAGCCGGGTGGAGCATCACCCCGTGGTTTGTCAACAGCGGGGATTGGAGCTGCTGGATTGAGCTACGCTGGGCCGGTGTCCTTGTCAGAAAGAGCAGGCGTGCCAGGATCCTGGCTGGGTCCCTCGCGAGCGGGATGAATGGTGTGAAGAAACCTTTCTGCCTCATTCAGACTGGCGCTGAGGTTTCAAAGAGACGAAGCATTTGTTCATTATGGGGATGAATTGTGCTCTTGGAAGAGAATGCTTCATTGAGGTTTTGTTTCAATAGTTGTATTTTTCTCCAGAGAACTATTATCTCATTGTTAATAATAGCAGCATGGCTTTTTCAGATGCCTGTTGGAGGCTGATGTACATTTCAAAAATTGAATTTCATGGATGTGTCTCTTTAGGAAGCTTTCCAGGAATCTTCATCGGCACCAAAGGTTATCAAATTTTGAAGTTTGGGTGCCTAGTGTCTCCTAGCGTTTAAGCGTTCATGTTCTGGGTCAGTTAAGTACAGGTTCAGATCCCATGTCTGCTCCTTCCTGGTGGGCCTTGGCTAATTGCTTCTCCTCTCAAAGCCTCAGTTTTCACATCTCTGAAATGGGCCTGCAGGTCACGCCTGCGTGGGGCTGTAAGGTTCAGCAAACGGGAATGCAGGCTGGGTGCCTAATAGCACCTGTCGCCGCGCCTGCGTCCCTGCGTGCGTTTTCCCTCCTCTTACCCGCCTTCTTGTGTGCAGTCTGCACCCACACCGCTAAACAGGGGTCTCACCATTTTGAAACGTTGGAAACAATTTCCATCGTGATGAACCTTTTCTTGTCTTTACATTCCTGTCCGGCGTTTTCCTTCTTCCTGCCTGTCTGTGTGTTCCAACAGTGGATAAGGCAGCGTGGGTTCTGCTGTTTCCATTTCGGCATCGTTTCCTCCGTACTTTCTATGCGGACGGGGAGCTTTGGTGGTTCTCATGTTAGTCGTGGTAGCAGTGTCAATAAATCTGTCCTGAACCTTGACCCTCTTGCTGCACTTGAGTTTGTACTCTGTCCGCTGTTACAGAGGCTGCTTCTGTCACCAGCGTTGCGACCTTTGTTGGCTTCTCTCGTGGAGTTATTTCCTGGGGCACATAACCCTGATGGGGTGTGTAACACTGTTGGGCGCCATCAGTATGGCTTTAAGTGGCTTTTGTTCGTTTTACTTTGAAAGATGTTTATTTGTTTTTTCTTACTACCAGGGTACATTAATTGTAGAAAAATTACAAAACACAGATTTGCTAGAAGGAAAAAAGTTACCCATAGTCACATTTCCCCCAGAAAGCATCACCCTGGGCATACATCCTTCCAGACTTTTCTCTGTGCATAACCATTCAGGTGTGGTGGTGTGTGTATTTTCTTTCTTTCTTTTCTTTTCTTTTTTTTTTTTTTTTTTGAGACAGGGTTTTGTTATTTTGCCCAAACTAGAGTGCAGTGGTGTCATCATAGCTTACTGCAACCTCAAAACTCCTGGACTCAAGCAATCCTCTTTTCTCGGCCTCCTGAGTAGCTGGGACTACAAGCATGCACCTCCATGCCTGGCTAAATTTTCTATTTTTTGTAGAAATGGGGTCTCACTCTTGCTCAGGCTGGTCTGGAACTCCTGAGCTCAAGCAATCATCAGTCCTCAGCCTCCCAGACTGTTGGGATTACAGGTGTGAGCCACCTCACCTGGCCCATGCATTTTCTTCATGCTCTGTTCTCTGAATATCTTCCAGCTTGGTTCCTCACCTGATAATATGACCGTGTTTCCATATCAGCAAATATGTTCTCTACTGCAATGTTATTTTTTTAAATTAATTCAATCGATTGATTAAATCAATCAGTTTTTTTTAGGGGTTTGTGGGTTACGTGCAGTCATTGCCAAGGTGAGAAGCTGTATGCGGTGAATGCAGAAAAGGCCAGTGTGCCGTGCTTGTCCTGGCAGAGTGCACCTTGGGATTCATGCTGGAACCTGTCTTGCTTCCTCTGCCCGTGCCGTTTCAAGAAGTAGAACGTGTCTTTCCTTTGCATGGGCTTCTCCTTGCACTTGGGTTACAACTGCCTGGAGCAGGGATTAGCAAACTGAGGCCTGAAGGCCTAGTCCAGCCCACTGTCTGTTTTTGTGAATAAAGTTTTATTGGAACCTAGCCACACCCCTTTGCATATGTCCTGCCTGTGGCTGCTTTCATGCTACAGCTGCAGAGGTGAGTAGTTGCGGGACCATATGGCCCGCAGAACAGAAAATGTTGCCTCTCTGGCCCTTACCTGAAAAATTTGCCAGCCCCTGAGCTAGGGGATGATGGAGAATCTCAGGGTGCCCCTTCCCTCCCAAAGCCACTCAGGTGGAATGATCCACACTCCTTGCAGCCTGGATTTTAACAAAGACATTTGCAAACACATTTTTCAAATTTGCTGAAAACCTAGCTGGCCATTTCCAAGTGACGAAGTTAAGAGACCAAAACTCAATTTTATTTCTCTTGATAGTTAGGGGAAGGACCCTTGAGAGTCCCTCACCGTTCCCATGTCGCAGATGAGACTCCCTCACCCCTGAGACCGTAGAACAGCAGCAGCGCGGCGTGGTAACAAGATCCCCTCTCCTCTGAAGTGGTTGGATTGGAAAAGCCAGCGAGGCTGTCATTAGTGAGGCATTTTCTTTTCATTGCAACTGTTTCATTATCTCCTTCTTAACCAAATTTGAGTTTATGAAATATTCAACAAGCCTCCTGATGTTTTCCTGTGTTGATAAAAGATGTATGCTGTTTGTGTATAAAGCAAAAGGCATGTTATCAAAAAAAAAAAAAAGATGTGAATTCTACTTGGGGGTTTGTTTTCACCATTCCCTTGATTTTCATTATCATGCAGAGAAAAGCACTTGATCTGCTTCAAGCCCCTCTCCGGCACTTGAGAGTTCCTGGAAGTGAGAGTTTGGTAGAAGCAAGTATTCCTGGATGAGAAACGAGGCAAAAGGGTCTTAGCAAAGTGTAAATTCAAAGTCCATGTTTTTCAATAAGAAAATGGCAAAAACTAACTCAGTGGATGTCTTGGTAGCTTTCTTCTTGGTCTGTGGGTTGTATTGGATTAGAGCAGCCCAGGTCTGGTCTCCTACGTTTTTAAATGGTTACATAAAAGCAAAAGAAGAAAATTACATGAAATTCAAAAATTTTTTTGTCCATAAATAAAGTTTTGTTGGAACGCCGTCCTGCCCATTTGTTTATATGTCAGCTGTGGCTGCTTTTGTGCTACAAGAGCAGGATTGAGTCCCTGCAGCAGAGACCATGTGGCCTGCAAAGGTGAACGTAGGTACTCTCTGAGGCTTTATGGAAAAGGTGACCAACCTCTGGATGGGACAACTCAAAAAAAAAGATACCTGACACGTGGATCCTGTTCATTGATGTCCAGTTCACATTATCGCTGTCATTATTGTCGTGGCGCTTGGTGGCAAATGTGGGCACAGGAGGATGGTCTGTGCCGAGGGAGTTGTAGAAGTTACTTTAGGGAGAAAGAGCTTTGGTGCATCTAATTAGAATTTACTGTGTACGTGAGGAGAAGGTAGGAAAGGTGGTTGTAGCGGAAAGCAAGATGGAGGTGTGGCTCAGACCCAGGCTCTGTCACTTAGAGTGGGACTTGGGACAGCATCGTGGTCTCTCTGCACCTCATGTCCTCATCTGTGATTTGGGGATAGTAAGGCAGAAAAGCGTCGATACGGGCCTATAACCTGCCTAATACAGGGCAGGCACTCAAGCCACCACTGTTTTTATCAGTATTGTTGCTTCTGTTTAAAAGACCTCCTGGCAGGGCTTTGTGAGGCTAAAAGGTGATGGTATATTAGTCTGCTAGGGCTGCCATAACAAAATACTACAGATCGAGTGGCTTAAACAACAGAAATTTGTCTTCTCACAGTTCTGGAGGCTGGAAGTCCAAGATCAAAGTGCTGGCAGGGTTGGTGTCTGGTGAGGGCTCTCTTCCTGGCTTGTAGATGGTCACCTTCTCACTGCATCTTCACGTGGCCTTTTCTCTGTGCTCGTGCCTGTATGGTGTCTATTCCTGTTCTTTTTTTCTTTTTTGTAGACAGGATCTCACTTTGTTGCCCAGGTTAGAGTGCAGTGCTGTCATCATAGCTCAGTACAACCTCAAACTCCTGAGCTGAGGCAGTCCTCCTACCTCAGCCTCCTGAGTAGCTGGGACTGTAAGTGTGTGCCACCATGCTCAGCTAATTTTTCTGTTTTTTGTAGAGACAAGGGTCTCACTGTGTTGCCCAGTCTGGTCTCAAAACTCCTGGCCTCAAGCAGTCCTCCTTCCTCTGCCTCCCAAAGTACTAGGATTGTAGGTATGAACCACCACGCATAGCCTTTCTTCCTTTTCTTACAAGGACATGAGTTCTATCAGATTAGAGCCCCACCTTTCTGCCTCATTTAACCTTAATTACCTCCTAAAAGGCTCTTTCTTCAAATACGTTCACATTGGAGGTTAGGGCTTCAACATATGAACTTGGGGGCTGATACAGTTAAGTTCATATCAGATGGTCATAGGTCTGGCCTGTCTAGCTATTCAACAACTGCTGTTAATTCATCTGCTTGGCTCATAGTATGCTTTGAGGCATTAAAAAAACCCAGCGAACTGGTGTGGTCTAGAAGGTACTCTGAGAAGTTCCGTGAAGGGACTTTGTCTCCTGATGCTCCGGAGGAGAGTGTTTGTGTATGAATGGGTGCTCACCTCCACCCTGGGCTCTCAGATTTTAACAGCCCATGAATCCCCTGGAGAGTCGTGGTGAAATGTGGATCCTGCCTATCAGATCAAGGGCATGCAGGCCGAAAGCCAGCGTTTCTAAGGAGCTCCCTGGTAATGCCAATACTGCCGGTCCCTGGACCACGCTTTGAGTAGCAGGGGCCTGTGCTGAGCAGTCCACTAGCCACACGTGCCTATTTCAGTCTCTGTCTTAGGTTAACTAAAGCTCGAAAATCCAACTGCTCAGTCACAGTAACTGCATTTCATTGCAGAAAGTTCTAATTAGGCAGCACCGCATCTAAAGGAGAGGGTGGTTAGCTTTTCTTTAAAGGACCTGTGATTGTTTCTTCTCGCTGCTGTAACAAATGATCACAGCCTTCATGGCTTCAAACAACACAGATTTACTCTCTCGAAGTCCCAGAGATCCGAGGTCCAAAATGGGTCTCCCTGGGCTAGCGTCAAGGTGTTGGCAGAGCCGGTTCCTTCTGGAGGCTCCAGGGGACAATCTGTTTCCTTGCTTTCTGCAGCTTCTAGACACTGCCCGATCCTTGGCTCACAGCCTCCCCCATCTTCAAGCCAGCAGTGGCCTCTAGAGTCTTTCGTGATGTCCTCTCTCTAATTCTGACGCTTCTACCTCTTTCTTCCCCATTTAAGAACCCCTGTGACTACATTAGGTCCACCAGGGTAATCTGCTACCTTAGAGTCCATCGATTAGCAACCTTTATTCCATCTGCAACCTGGATTCTCCCTTGCCGTGACATATTTACAGGTTCCGGAATTAGGATGGAGACATCTTAGGAGGAGGGCAGGAGCAATTTCTCTGCCCAGCACAGGAGCAGATCATAAATATTTGTGGACAAGCGAAGACTACAGACAGCCTCAGGACAAGCACTGCTACCAGTTGAGTTTGCCACAAACTTAAGAAAAAGACTTTGGAGCTCTGAGAGCTTTGTAGAGTTGGGAATTGCAGAGAAAGGGTTATGACCATGTACGGTAAAACCCTGCGCTGTCTGACTGGCCAAGCAGTTTGGGGGACTTCGTTCCTCTTTTTTGGACATCAGTTTCCTCCTCTGTGACAAGACAGCGTGGGACCAGGTACAGGTTGAGTCTCCCTTATCCGAAATACTCAAGACCAGTGTTTCAGATTTCAGACTTTTTTGGATTTTGGAGTATTTGCGTTATACTTACGCAGTGAGCATCCCAAATCCTGAAACCTGAAGTGCTCCATCAAGCGTTTCCTTTGAGCATCACGTCAGCACTCAAAAAGTTTCAGATTTCTGAGCATTTCGGATTTTGGATTTTCGGATTTGGGATGCTTAACTTGTACTGGCCGGGACTTGCCATTCCCTCCTTTCTCTGTGTGGCCTGCAGTGTGTTTGTTGGAGGTGCTCTTTGGAGTATATCGTATCATAGTCCCTCTCTCGCCGTGGCCTTCTGTGTTGGGGTACAACTCCTCACCTTTGTTTCTGGGAAGTTCTGTTGGCCGGTGTGGGGTCTCCTGTTGTTGCCTCTGTGTGCTCCGACCTTCCTTACGGCCTTCCTGTTGGTTTTCGACATCCGCTCCTTGGTCCTTCTCTCCTGTCTGGTTTTTGGGGAAATGGCTTGTCCCTGATTTGGTTCAAAGTCTGGGTACCCTGAGCTCTAAACCAGACTCATCATCCTGCCCCAAATCCAGCCACATGACTTTGGCCGGGTCACTCCTCTAAGGAGCAAGGACCACGTCGCCTGGTTGGATGGTTAGGTGCCCCAGTGGCACAGGCGTACAGGAGAAAACCCACTTGTGGGTAGTGAGGAAGGAGGCTGGCCAGGAACCCGGGTGGCGTGCGCATAGGGCATGTGGGGGGGGGGTGTGTGTGTGTGTGTGTGTGTGCTGGACTCCTGGCACGTGACAGGGAGACCTCGCCAGGCCAAGCGTTTAGGCAAGAGGAAGTAGAAGACCACTGAGTTTTTGGAGCTGTGGAGCAAAATGATCCAAACCCCACGTCAGAAAGAGCTGCCTGGAAGCGTGGCTGCCACAGGTGGCAGGGAGGACAGTCAGAGGCAAGGTTTGGGCAGGGAACAGGTTCAGGGAAGGAGAGGAACCCACGAAACTCACGGCTGAAGGCAAACACGAGCCAGGTGTGGTGGCTCACACGTGTGGTTCCAGCCCCTTGGGAGGCCAGTGCAGGAGGATCACTCGAGCCTTGGAGTTTGAGACCAGCCTGAGCAACATAGCAAGACCTCTTCTCTAAAAAAAAAATTATTTTTAATTAAATAAAAGCAAAGGCCAACACCCGGCAGGAGGGGCGCAGGACGTAAGTAGGGTGAAGGCGGGAGAGCACACTTTGGAATCCCAGCTGTACCATTCGGGAGCTGAGTGACCTGGGCTGGTCTCCTGACTCTTCAACTTGAGACCCTTCCGCACGTGTCACCTGAGGACTCTAACAGTAACCATGTCTCGGTGACCTAGTGCAGCGTAACAAATTACTCCAATACCTAGTGGCTTAGAACAACTATCATGCAGTCACAGCTCTGTGGGCAGGACGCAGCAGGGATGTCTCTGATCCGCGCGGTGTCCGCTGGGGCTGGAATCCAAGGGGGCCTCTCCACTCACGTGCCTGGCACTTCAGCCAGGGTGGACCAGCAAACAAGGATCGGTCCTAAGTGTCGCTGGGCTCCTCGCTCTCCTCCCAGGGCCTCTCTCCTCTGCCACGCAGCCCTGCGGCACCACGGTCACCAGGTTCTGACAAGGCAGCTCCATGCTCCCAGGACTACAAAGGCAGAAGCTGCCAGCCAGCCTCCTCCTGCTCCTTTTTTTTTTTTTAAAAAAAATATTTTAACAGCTTTATTGAGTTATAGAATTCACATATAGTTCACCTATCTAAAATGTATGATTCACTTTTTGGTGTATTTACAGAGAAGTGCAACCATCTCCACAATCTAATCCCAGAACATTTTTGTGTCCCCAAGGGAAACCCCGTCCCCATTAGCAGTCACTCCCCATTCCCCCTCTCCCAACCCCTGGCAGCCACCAATCTGATTTCCATCTCTGCTGATGCCCCTGTTGTGGACATTTCCTATCAGTGGACTCAGCTGTGTGGCCTTCGGTGTCTGGTTTCTTGCACTCAACGTCATGTTTCCAGAGTTCATCCGTGTCGTAGCAGGGATTGACGCTTTATATTTTTTACAGCTGAGTACCGTTCCATTGTGTGGATGTGCCACATTTCATCCGATCGCCAGCTGATGGGCGTTTGGGGCGTTCGCACTTTGTGGCTGTGATGAGTGATGCTGCTGTGGCGTCTGCACGTACAAGTCTTCGTGCGACTGCGTGTCGTCAGTTTTCTGGGGGAGATCCCTAGGAGTGGAATTGCTGGGTCATGTGGTAACTCCCAGGCCTTCTTAAAGCCTTCGCCTGGACTGGGCAGAGTGTGGCTTCCACTGCATTCTTTCGGCCGAAGTGAGTTGCAGGCCTAGCCCAACATCAAGGGAGGGATGACACAAGGATCTGAAACCCCGTAAAGGGAGTTTTGGGGGTCCTCATGTGAAGTCCTCAGCACAGGCCCTGACACTTAGTAGGTACTCAACAAATATTACTCCCATTGTTACTCTCTTAATTGCTAAGAAGAATGATACAAAACTGGGGCAGTAAGGAAAACACAAACTCCTGAGACTTAGAGCTGCATCTATTAGCCTGATAGAAAATCCATCATCAGGATTTTGGAGATTACAGCACTGGCTTTAGATTAGCCACACCAGAGTCAGATGGTGTGAGCCGTGGAGGCTCCCAGGGATCAGAACAACCCCAGCACTTGACAAGATGACTAGGAGATAATACATATTCATTCTAGGAAACGTGGAGCTGTTCTAGGGAAAGTGTAAGAAAGTAAACTCCACCTGTCGTTTCTATATGTCAGAGATAACTACTGTAAATATTTTGGTTTCTTTCTGTTCAGTATTTTTTCTATGCATCATGTGTGTAAGTATATATATTTTAATAAAACTAAAATTAAGATCATAATGTATATAGTTTACATGCTGCATTTCATCATTTATTGGGAGCATTTCTCCATGTTATTCGATACTGGTTTTTAATGGCTACCAGATACACACACATACATGTTTTATTTATTTACTTTTGAGCTTTAATTTACAGCAGCGTACAGCTTGGTGAATTTCTGCATGTACATACACCAGTGGGACCACCACTCAGGCTGAAGTACAGAATGTTCTAGAACCCAGAGGGCTCCCTGTGGCCCCCTGCAGTCCAAAACCTTCCCATATGGAGTACTGACATACGCCTCTATTACAGGGCACTTAGGTTGCTTCAATCTTCCGCTCTTACAAACAATGCTGCAGTGAACTTCCTCGTACATACACATTTATCCGCATCCGATTACTTCCTTTGGCTACATTTCTAGAAGTTGTGAAACACTGGGTCAGAGGGTATAAAGGTATTGAAATAGTCCAGTTGAAGTGCAAGAGCAGGCTTTGTGCATCTTGTTGTATCCCCCTACCTGAAGACATGATAAAAATTAAGTTCTCTTGCCTTTGAATCTCTTCCTTAAAAAGCAGCTTATGTTTCAGGGCTAGTCAGAACCAATTAAAATTGGTTTCACTTACTGCAAAGCCAAGCTGAACTCTGAAATCCATCTCTAGGTACTTTTGAGATTATTGAACGGTTGAATGAGTTTAGTATATGAGAAAGGGTTGTTTTTTAAAAAATTCCCACCAAACTGTTAAACTCAGAGGAAACATAAGAATCGAAGTGTGGTAGTTGATTCTGTCACATTTTTTTTTTCTTACTAATCATTGGAGCCCCCACATCCTTTATTAGGGTAGGTTCAGTAACTTTCTCTCCTTTAAATGGCCCGTTTCCCAGGGGCTTGCTTGCTTCTAAGTCTGGTGAGCACGTTCCTGCTGTTGCTCCTTGCCACCATGTGGTGTCGCTGTTGAAGACCGGTCCTGTACAGTTGGAACCAGCCCGCTCACGGCTTCCTCTAAAATGCTCTTGCGTACCCTGGTTCCTGCTTGGGCCACAGCATTTAGTCAAGATCCCACTCCTTCACTGTCAAGCTTCGCTGAAGACGCTCTCCACCTGGCCTCGTGAAACTAACTTCCCTGACTCTTCCCATGGCAAGTGCAAGTCATGGACTCAGAGCCCCTTCCTCTTTCTCTCTGGGAGCCCCAGGCTAAGAGCTGAGGCTGCTTTATCAAGCGCATCCCAAGCAGAAAAGATCTTGTCCTCTCAGGACAGTGGGGCTGTTGCTCTCTGTACCTAATACAAGAGGATTTGCCTCACAGCTCACCTTTGCTTAACTCGAAAGGAACCATTTCAAGTATCTTCTTCTCAAAGTAGGTCATCTAGGTGAACTGCAGTATCCACCCCGGACCTAAGAGAAGCTGCTAACATTTCCAGATTACTGTTCAGAGGCTATCTGATTTGATCTTTATCCTTACAAGCTCCCTGTTATACATAGTAAATGTGGAATAAAACTATAATATGTATCTATGTGTGTATGTATCCATCTATGTATACAGCATTTGTTACATTTTATATTTCATTCATTCAAGAACTATACGTTGAGGCCCACAGTGTACCAGATCTGTGGAAACTTAAATGCATACATCTGTCTGGGTGTGTGTATACATCTAAAAAGTATTTGATGAAACATTCACTCACTCATTCCATAAATATTAATAAGTACTTTCTATCTACTGGGGAAACCAAAACCAGCCAGTGCCCTTGGGGAACTCAGTCATGCTAATGCTTCTTAGTTTAAGAAAAACAGGTAAGTTGAGTACTTTCGAAATTTTTCTTAAAATAACTTGATGTGTGCAAAATAAATTGCCTATTTATATGTAATCCTTGATTTTAAAAAAAATTGTACAGCTGAGTTAGAATTTGACAGGTAGAACCAGAATATGCCTGGGGAAGGGCTTGTTTGTTTTACTTATCTGAAGTGAGATAAAAATTATCTCCAAATGGGCCAGTTTCCAACTTGGACCATGTACACAAAGCACCACATTCTAGGAGAGAGAGTAAATTAGAAGTATTTTGCGTCTGTTTATTTTCTCCTGCACGTGTGATTATAATTTCTCACGTGTGCAGCAGCAAGCAACCACAGCCACGTGCAAAAGCAGCAGCCCTTTCTGCAAATAAAAACAACACTTCCCAGAAGCACAAATGTAATACTAACAGGTGTCGTCCAGATCCAAGGCGCACATGTGGTTCTCATCACTCGTCTTCCTCCTGTTTTAAATCTGGGTCTTCCAGTAACAACAAAGAAAAAAAAGTTATTTCTCCCGAGGCCGCTGCTAATCATCACTGAGCCTGCCTTTCCACCCCTTCTCATAACAGCATTTCTAACAGAGCTCCCAGAGAGCAGGGAGACAGCAATTACACAGGCAGTAAGTAAGGTGGAGGGAGGAGGGGAGCCCTTCAACTTGACATCAGCAGTTCTGGGTTTGACCTAGAACTTTGGGTAACCTTGCGCCTCAGTTTCCGCCTTTGTAAAAATGTTTGGTTCAGAGAATGAGGGTTTCGGTTTTACAGCATCGCCACCGCGCGATGCAAGGTGGAAGGTTCTTTTAAACCAGCGGTTCTCACGTGGGGCACAGTCGTCCCCCGGGAGACGCCGGCAATGACTGGAGCCGGGGCTGGGGGCGGGGAGAGGCCACGGATGCTGCGCGACACCGCCCTAATCCCAGGTGCTCAGGTTGAGAAGCTGCGGCGTGGACCCCGGTTTGCAACCTCGGGCTCTCCGGCTTTCCCAGCTGGGGCGGCGGCCCCTGTTCCCGCAGTCGGGGACGCGCGTGGCTATGGAGACCCCAGCCCCGCGGCCACATCCTCCGGAGGGGCGGGGGCTGCACCCCAAGCTCCTCCTCCGACCCTTCCGCGCGCGGAATCACAACGTGGACGTCTGGTTTTCTCGCCCCCAGCGATAAGCTTGTCAACTCCTCTACCCGCGGCCCCCGGCCCCTCCGTCACGCGCGCGGGAGACTCCACCTCGCGAGAAGAGACTCTCCCACCCGCGCGGCCGCCGTGAGCACCCGGGTTCGAGGATTCGGCGCGCGCGCGCGCGTTTCGGTCGGAAGGCCCCGCCCCCCGACCCGGGTGGGGGCGGGGTCTCCAGGCAGCGGCCGTTGCCCCGCCCAACCGCCTCCCAACGGCTACCTCGGCCGGGCTGAGGGGCAGGACAGCGCGACGGGACGAATGCGCCTGCGCGCGCAGGCGCAGAGGCGCGGGGCGTGGCACGCGTGCAGCCCCGCCCAGGCCTGGAGTCTTCGCCCGCCCCATCTCCCAATCTCCTCAGCGTGGCGGCGACGCTGCGTGCGGCGCGGGTTACCCAGGGTGCTCCGCGCGGGGGCAGCTCACTGGAGTTTGGTTCTCGAGGCGGCGGCGGCAGCGGTGGCTGCGGCTCCGGCGGCTCCTCCTCCTTCTTCGGTGGCGGCGGCGGCCCGGGCCCGAGACCCGGCCCCGGCTCCCCTCTCCGCCGCCCCGCGCGCCCCCAGTTCCCCCGGCGCCGCGGGGAACATGCGGCTCCGTTCCCGGAGGCCGGAGAGTGAGTGACCCCCGTCCCCCGCCTCAGCCCGCCCGCCCGCTGGCTCGGCCGCTCCCCCCCGCCTCGCCCAGGCAATGACAGCGGCTCCGGCGTCTCCGCAGCAGATCAGGGACCGGCTGCTGCAGGCCATCGACCCCCAGAGTAACGTAAGTACCCGCCGCGCGAGACGGGACGGAGGCCGCATGGGCCCGGCACTCTCTCCCTACCCCGTGCCCCTCGTCATCAGGGCTTTGGGGGACCCCTCTGGCGCCCACCTCTCCCCGAGGGCCGCTGCCATCTCTGCCTCTCGCCCCCTGGTCCCGGGCCGAGGTCAGGTTGGGCAGCCCGGCAGCGCTTGGTACGTGAGGCCGAGGCTTCCGTGCGGCCTGGGCGGAGGGAGTAGACAGGGATTTAGGCCAGAGCCTTTCACCCCCTTCTGCTCCAGCTCTACGACCCTTGCTGCTTTGAACGGAGCTTACCTGCCTCACCGGCCCCCCCGGGAACCGAGACCCCCCGGGAAGCCCTCCCGGCTGGGGGAGGGGAGGGAGAAAGGCTGTGAAGCAACTGGTGTCCAGGGTATGACTCGGGGAACCTGTGTCTCCCGTGTGTCGGTCTTCTGGGAGATCAGGGAAGTCCTCCTTCCCTCTGCTTCTGGCTGGAAGCACCTTCCTGGCTTCCGAGAGAACCCTCAGCCTGTTTTGCCCCTAGCTGCGTGCCTAAGGTGCGTGGAGAGTGCCCCTCCGTTCTGTGACTGGACATGCCTTTGCCGAATCCCTCTCGGGGTTGCTGTCGATGAAGGATGATCTTTGGGGAGGGTGGTATCCTTCCTGTTGCCTTTCTGGGCCTAAGTGCCTCTGACCGAGCTAGAGCCCATTTTTCGAGTAGCGAATTAGAGGTGATTGTTTTCTTTCTCGTTCATCCGAGAGCCCTGCTTTGGTTGTCCCTTTTCCTTGCCTGGGGGTCTCAGCCTGGTGGTTTCTGACCTAGGCTGTCAGGGTTAACTCCAGGGTGTTGCTTTCTCAGGTGCCCCTTTGCTGGGGCTACTGTTTGCAGAGGGATCTCCCCCTCCTTCTCCAGGGTGTGTGTGTGTGTAGGGGAAGACTGATCCGTTCTCACATTTTCTCCAAGGATTTGTTGGCAATAGGGGTCATTTTTCCCGTAGTAGGAGCAGGGCAATAGGAAGGGACAGTGGCATCCAGGTATGCAGTGAGCCGGGCATTTGCAGGGAGACCAGGAAGTGGCCATTGAGAGATAGCTTTTTAATATGCTGTGGATGGAAGAAAAAATCGTCTTGGGCTTGGCCAGGTAACTCAGGTTTCTCTCACAGTAGGAGCTTTTGCTTTTCTTTAACTTGAGCTTGGCTAATTACTCTCAATGTGCTTAACTCTGATATTTTTGGATAATTCACATTGGTTTGTACAATGCTGGTAGAGATTGAGGAGTTGTGATCTTTTTAAGGCGCTGATTGTTTTAACATATGTTATTATCTTACCCCTGGTCTTAAGTTCCCATTAAAATTGACTTGATGGTAATTCTCCTTAAGAAACATTATATACATTTTTGTTGTGATTTGGAGGGTGGAGTAGCCACAGGCTACATAAAACCTTCTAGAATGCCCTTTTTGCAGCAAGTGGTGCCACTGCAATTCTAAGACTGAAATATTAGAGGATAAAAGAAGTGACATGAAAAAATAGCTTTGGTGACTTTTGCATCTTTTGTGGACCCAGAGTGTAATTTCTTGAATTCCACGCATTCACTTCCCTTCAGAAGAGTCTGAGAAGTTGCTGAGATATTAGCACTGATCCTTAATGCCACCTAGGAGAGCTTTAGGATCAGAAGGCACTTTGACAGGCAGTCAGGTTGCTGTAGATTAGATGGGGCACTGCCTTCAGGGGTTTTAAATTAATCTAATCTAACGGGTTCCTGGTGTAGAAGAGAGAGGAAGAGGGAAGGAACCTTAGTTTCCAATATTTTAGCGTGTGCGAAAATATTACATAGGCCCATATAGTTAGGTCACGTGTCCTGGAATTCACGTTTCATATGGCTAATTTGGGGGGACTCCAGTGATGGATGTGGGTAGAATCCTTCTAATGTGTGGTGAATGGAATTGGGAAATTGTGTCTTTGAGTGATAAGGAAAAGTGCCTTCTTTAAATGCTGCCATCGTCAGTGACTGTCCTTGAGTATTGTTAAGAGCCATTCGACAGGAGCGTGGCTTTGGGCGAACACTGTATAGAAACTCAGAGCTTCGGTGGGCAAGGTTGCCAGTGGAAGTGGCGTGACAGCTGGGCATGTCTGTGCATCTGCACTTCTCTCGGATTGATCCGGGCTCAGGTGAGAGCGAGGTGGCTCCAGCACAGGCATTACTGGCTCACAGCTCTCTCTTCTCTCTCTTGTCCAATTACGAACTCCACTACTGGATAGTTAGGTGACACATATTTAAGATGCTCGTGGAAAAAAAAAATGGGGACAGTGTTGAAGAGCCAACACTAAAATTAAACCTCTTCTGAGAGAAGCAACAGAGAATTGTGTCACGTAATGCTTACCTTTATGGGCATGCAATTATGGTTAACAAACCTAGCTATTGCTTGAAAAATCAGTGTCAGGCAGCTGACCTAAAATCTACAAGTATCTACAAAGTTAGGGAAGTGACAAAGTAACGTTTACTGACCATGTCCTTGACAAAAGAGTTTTTAAGAGGAAAGTTGTTTCTTTGCTCTAAGTTTTTTAACCTCTGGAGTACGTATTTGAAGTTCTATAGCAGCTGGCTCAGAGTTAATAATTTCTGCCAATTCAGTGATAAAATAAATGCTCTACTCTCCTTTTCAAAAGGCAACTAACAGTTTTTCCGAACAGATGAAGCCTTACTTTTTTCTTGGTAGCATTAGCCCAGAGTGTTGAAAATCTCTCTGAAGTGCAGTGTGTGTGATTGTTCCAGCTTAATTTTGCTGCATTATGGGTAAAGTTAAGGACTGTGTCTTACTCGTGCACAGAAGTTATAACAGGTCCCCCCCAGGAGCAGTCTCCTCAGCAGGTGACTAGGTTCCCATTTGCATTGGACACTAATTGTTTTATGAAAGTACAGGATCCGTCTTCCCCGGCAGAATGTGGATTCTCGAGGATGTTTCATTTCTTGTCTTCCACCTTTAGAACAGAAGTGTTAGGCACATTTTTCTCTGTGCCGGTTAAACTGACTGAATCCTAGCATCCTTCTTGGACCTATGACTGAGGAGCTACATTTGAGCCCTCTTACCAAGAAGGCTTGGTGACTGCTCCATGCTCAGAACTTCAGTCATGGAATATTCTAGTGCAGAACTTCGGAGAGTGAAAGAACCACAGGTGGCTTGAGATCCTGCTCTGCGGAACCGTGAGGAACACGCATGTTAAATGACGGTTAACAAACTTAGCTTTTAGAGAAATGGTCTGACAGAGATAGCAGGGAGTGTACCGCATCCCCATGACAAGCTAAATAGCAGCACGGGACAGGGCTTGCCAAATGCAGGTGAGCGTCCCTGTGTTCAGAGCAGGGAGAGGCCGCGCAGGCCCTGCGGAGAAGAGGGACTTGAACTAGCCCGGGAGGTCTATGTAAATGCCTCCCAGCTGTCGGGCTCTGGAGCGGGGGACCCTCTCAGCAGCTGCTTTCTTCCTCACAGTTCTGCAGGCGTCAGGAACCAAGGGGAGGTGACCAGGGGACTTTGCAGAGAGACACAAGCAGGAAAGATAGTTTTCCCACCTAGGAATTAGAAGGTTAAGACATGGCTTAGCTTCGCTGGCCTGTAGGTTCCTTGTCTGCGTAATGGGATTGGAAACTGATGGGTGTGCCCCGTAAAGCTCCTACCAGATCCAGGTTCAGAGTCTGGAAGAGACAGCAGAGGCTAACATGAATTGTTCTAGAAGATTTTTTTTTAAAAAACTGTTTATTTTTTTTAATATTCTTGCAAGGGACATTATGTGAACTTTCTCAAATGACGAAATTCTACGCAGAGGTGTACATTGAACAGGAGTTTGTGCAGCGCCCTCACAGGGTGCTCCGCTCTCTCCCAGCAGCCTCATCAGGGGGCCTGGGCTGAAGCCAAGCACCCTCTTTACAGGCGCAGAAGCGAACAGCATCGGTTGTAGGTGCCGTTCAGTGGGTGTCTCCACGGCCAGCAAAGGACAAGATGCTTTGTTTCTTACTTAATGGGAGGTCAAGGACCCAAAGTTATTAAGTGACAGTCTTTTTGACTCTAAACCCCACCACACTGCTCTTGAGAGACGGCCTCAGAAGAGGCATGAGTAGGCAGCGTTCTTGAGCTGGTAAGAAAAGATGCGGGGAGCCTGTTACGTCCCACACAAGTTTATATGAGATTACAGCTGGGGCTAGATTTACCTGTGATAGATCTAACAGGGTGACAGTGTGAGACAGCCTGTCCCATAAACATCTTAAGGTCTCTGTCACTGACAGAATCCTGGGCTGGACTGGTGTGGAAACTGCCAGCTGGCAGGGAACTTTTTGTGAATCTTATGTGCTCACTTCACTTTCTGCTACAAGATTACAGCACTTTTGGTATTAATTTAAAATGCCATTGATCCTACAGAAAAGAGGAATTGTAAAATTGCAAAATGGAGGACTGTGAATTCTCACCCTCTCCAATGTATTAGAGGACACGAGAACCAAACATGCAGATGTTGCCTGATCCCGCCAGTTGCCCAGATTCAGTGACATTCCTCTTCTTGCTCTGTACACTGTGGCCAGAATGGCAAGAGTAGCAGTGTTGTGTTCTGTGACTTTGAAACAGCGAGGTAACAAATGTTGCTTGTGAAACAGGTGTAAATCCTTGTTTGTTACTCTGCGCCTCTGGAGAAGGTGGCCTTTACAGGCGGTCCTCACGGAGGTTTCTGGGTGGTTCTCAGAGTATGTCGTCCTAGCTGAAGGTCCTGGAGGACTGTACAAAACCAGGCTGTGGGCTTTTGTCCTGGATACAGATGTAAAAAGGCGCCCATGGTCCCCTCAGCTCCTGGGCTC
Organism: Avahi laniger; assembly: GCA_963575035.1. NCBI lineage: Eukaryota > Metazoa > Chordata > Mammalia > Primates > Indriidae > Avahi > Avahi laniger. The sequence goes on along the minus strand of CAUYSK010097884.1, from coordinate 49,412 downwards.
AAGACGCAGCTGTGTGTGGTAGGCCACCCCCCCCCAGCCCCCATCCACCCCTGCCCCACACTCCCAGGGTGCCAAGCACAGAGTTCTGTGAAGGAGGGGCAGCTGGCCCACCTTGGCTTTGATTTTGATTCTTCTCAGACCGAACTCCAGTTTAACTAGAACCGACCTGGCCTGGTCTCCAGGTGACTGCAGTCTAGCGAGTGGGCCTCCTGCCCACTCCCCCACTGGAAATCTCCTTCTGGAAGCTGGGTGCTTTGTCCCTGTCAGTAGAAGTTGTGCATTGTCTTTTTATCCCGGTGGTGGGCTGTCCCGAGTCTCCCTGGTCCCTTTGGGGCCCAGTGGCTGGTTGTTAGAATGGGCGACTGAGTTTGTGATTCGGTGGGTGGCAGCAAAGGCAGTGCATTTTTAAGGTGGCCTTGCTAGTACCCTTGCTAGGGACACCCTTCCAGAACTGCTCCTTTTCGCTCTCGGGGCAAACGTCAACCTAACCTAGGGATGCTGTGAACTAGGAAGCATTTCCTGAGTAAGGAATACCTACTGATAGTCTTCATGCTGTGTTTAAAAGTATTTTCTAGATGAATTCCAGGTTTTGGGAGACAATGCAGCCACATCTCAGTTGCCAGCTGATCCATGCGGTGTGTGGAGAAGCCCGGGGAGACGGAGAAAGGCAGCGCAGCAGCCGAGTAGACGTTTCTAACAAGTGCTGTGATGCTGGGTGAAAGTGCCCAGCCCCTGCGCTCAAGGGACCTGGAGGCTTGTGGGAGGGCAGGTGTGAGGTGTGCACACGAGCTACCTGGGTGGGGTGAGGGACGGACGGTCACGGGAGGACTCACAGGACTGCAGCTCTCAAATCCAAATGGAACAATTTCCCCCGTGTCTTATTTGAAGACACTTCGAAATTCTTAAGAGCGTGAAATGGCTTTCTAGAGTATTCCATCATTCAGAAATTCCAAATGAAAAGTTTTACAGTCAGGTGTAGGCAGTGAGAGCTGGAAGATAGGATCATGGAGCAGTTTGCCTTCTCGCCACGGGTTGGGATGTGCGCAGATGTCAAACTCTGTGAGTTCAGTGAGGGTGTCTGAGCTTGAAGTGGGGGTGGCGTGTGTGGGGGGCTGTTTCTTAGTATTCGAACCCAGAGTTGTACCCTCTGGGTGAGGTTTGCTCTGTGACGCTGTAGGGGCACAGCTAGGGCAGGGAAGGTGGGAGTTCCTGGGAGGAAAGCCCTGCTGCTTGGGGAAGCTCTGGATTACTGTCAGAGCTGTCTAGACAGCCCCGGGCTGCTGTTTGAGGTGGGTGTGCAGACACACTAGGGCCCTCCCTAGGCCCTTGCGTTCTGTGACTGTCCGAGTTCCCAGAAGTTCTGTGAGCCTTAGTGGAGCCTGTTAAAGAGAAGGGCCATGTCAGGTGATGTGCCAGCTGCCCTCTGGGGACTCACATCTCAAGGACTGCCAGGCCGTTGAGGTTAAAGGCCTTTGAATGCTATTAGGACTGCAACAAAGTTTCTTGGATTCAACCCTTGGAGGAAAATGAGTCTTGGAAAGCCTCGAGGGGCTCGGGCTCATCAGAAGGTTTCCTCTGCATTCCAAGCAGGCTCGGTCGCCTGGGTGCTAGCAGTGGTCTTCTGTGCTGGACAGCGCTTCCTGCGTCCCAGGCACTGTGCAGAGCACTTGGTTGGTGCTTTGAGCTATTCCTAACGTAGGTGCTCCGGCTTCATTTTAGTGGCAAGGAGAGATTCAGTGATGTGTCCAGTGTCACAGATGAAGGAACCAGAAGTTCTGGGCCTGACTCCAGCACTGGGTGTCTCTTATGCTGGTGGGCTTACCAGTGACAGTCTCTCCGTCCCCACATCAAGGGTGCCCAGCCTGGAAGCTGAACTCCATTGCATCTTCTAAAGTTTAACTGTACAAACATGAAGTGGTTTTACATGTGATATTTTTAATTTCCATTCTCTTCCCACTTCCTTCAACCTTTCTCCCTTTAAATTCCTCTAACCTAAAATGGCTCCAAACCTTTTTGAATGTGAGAATCCACTTTTATTATCAGGAACTTCCACATAACATCAGGTATGCTTTGGGTAACTTTTCCAGAAAATTCAAGATCAGAAGCTAATCCTACTCCAGTCGTGCTTTGAAATGAAGTTCTGTCTTGTCATCAGAACAGTATCTACTTAACTCTGAAAACAGACCTCACGTGTGTGTGTGGCACCTAGGATTTGACCTTTGCGCTGCCGCTGGTTGGGAGCCCCTTGTAGTCCCTGTGGCTCTCCCTTTTCTGAGATTGCCTGGTTTGACCCAAGACAGTCTCCCTCAGGCGCTGTGCTCCTACTGATAACAGGTCTGGTCGATCTCGTTTTCCACGGGATTGCAGGCTCCTTGGTAGTAGAGCATGAGTTGCTCCCCAAGAATCTAGAACTTCCATAGCCTGTGGGTGCTCGGGTGCTTGGTGCTCTTCCTGTAAAAAGGGCCAATCTCTTGGGAACTGCCTGTGAGCACCTACGGAGCAGGTCATAGGAGCTGGCAGTTTTCAACGCTTCCTGTACATTCAAAACACATTCAGTCTGCACAGCGACCCTGGGAGGCAGGTGCCAGCAAGGAAACTGAGGCTCAGCGGATGCGTGGCTGGAAGGGATCGGAACACACCTGCCTGCTGGCTGCCTCCCCTGTCGCCTGCAAGAGGGCAGTGGGTACATACATCACAGGCCACTCCCCTTTCCTGCTTGGGTCCAGATCTTTACACCAGATTCGTGGTTGAGACATTTTTATGCCAGGCTAGGAGGAAGGTTGTACCTGAAATGCCCTGTGCTTTCTCTGGAACTGGCTGAGGAAGAGGTGTGAGGTGTTTTTCTCTTTTTGTTTCTTGGCTGGCATTTTTTACCACTGACAGAGAAGACAGCGCTTGATCTTAGATCCCTGCCTGTCTGTGGTCCGTGGACAGTGTTCAGATGCCACCTCTGTGAAGCCTAGGTCCCCAGGGAACCTTTGGCCTTTTTGGTCAAGTGACAAAACATATGACATTCCTGGACACACACCCCCAGGTTTTTCATTTGCTATGGAAAGTGAGGTGCTGCTTTCTCCTGACCATACTGCATGGTGGGTCGGCATCATGGCTGCTATGGAGACCCTGGTCACTTGTGCACTGTGTGCGTAGCATGATTTCATAGGGGGTTGGCATTGGCTGGTCTTGACTCCGGTCGGGGGTTCCGTGGTGCGGGTGTCATCAGTCAGACTTAGGTACGTGTGACCGTGGCCCACGCCACGCCCAGTCGACTGGCAGCGCTTCTTCAGGCCCTGGAGCAGCACACTCGTCTCCATCCCCTGCCCGTGCTCCAAGTCACATTTGGCTCTCTGGGCAGTTAGGCACCTGCACACGTTGGGGGCTGGGTGGTTCTTATCCCCTTGATGACTTGTTTTGCTTCCCCCTGCTCCTCGTCATCAGGTACCTGTCCCAGCTTGGGTTGGGGTGTGGGGTGGAGGCCACATCCTCTTTCCCCAGGGTGATCTGGTAGTTACCATGGTAGCGAACAGCCTTCCCATTCTTAGGCCAGCCCTCCCAGAAGCCATTTACGGTAGATACTGCCCAACGCTATTCACCCCCTTGGTTCATCTCGCATGGAGCCCAGGCTGGCAGCTGGCAAGCTGGCTTTTCAGCGCTCTTGGGGCCCGCGGTACTGATGTGTAGGGGTATAAAATAAGAACAGCTTACCTTTTGCGCTAATTGGTTCATCTTGTTTCCTTCTGTGTACAGTTAGCTGGTTGCTGGCAGAGCACCTGTCTGTACTTCCTTTACTGATTCTGTGGCCTGTATAGCCCCCCAGGGAGGTTAGCACTGTGCTGGTGGTAGGAGCTTAGACACAAGGGGCTGATTGTCACTCACAGGCTCAAAGGCGAGTCTGCCGTCAGGTGAGGACCTGGTTTTTATCTATCCCTCTCTCGTGGTGCTGCCTTCGCGTAGTGCGGCATCTCCCTCTCCTCCTCGGCAGCTCCAGGATTTCCCCTCATTGAACTCCTGACTCTTTCCCGGCAGCCCCAGCAAACGTCTCCTTGTGCCTTCTCTGGGCTGTGATTGAATTAGCAGGGTGTGTTGATTGGCTCGCTTCTAATCTGAGCGTGGTGTTAGTTCTGCCCAAACAGACACAGAATAGAAGGGATGTTCCCAGGAGAAGGGGTGGTGGGTCGATGTCCGTGGGTGGGTGCTGATTTAATCAATGTGATGATCAAATAGTTGGGCCTAGTGGGCCTGGGAGAGCTGGATCCAGGAGGCCAAATGAAAGTAACTGAAAAGGAAAGGCTAGAATAAGCCATGGGTGGTTCGGAGAGCGTGACGTCACGGCGCGGAGTTCTGAGTGTCTGTTCGTTCTGGTTGAACCGCAGAACCTGAATTTGCTCGTGGCCGCCCTTGGGTGCCCCGCTGTTAACATTGTCCTCGTGCAGGTGCTGGCTGACTGCAGCTTCGGTCCCCGTCCTGGGCTGCGGAGAGTCTTGCATACTGCTGTTTTTTCTCCCTGTCCCTGTGATGTCTCCTGGTGCTTCCGTAACTGCCAGGACAGGCCATGCTGGGGTAGGTGGTGGGTCCAGGCAGCCTGCACCACCCAGGCCCCCTGCAGTCATAAGGGGGCTGTACTGCGACCCAGGCAAGAGCTGCAGCTTCCCTGGACTTACGGGCCCCAAACTGGGACTGGGAGATCTGTTGAGTCTGATTGTCCTGCCCATTTCCTCTTGTCTGTCCCTCCTCCTGGTTAGCCTGGGTAACCGAAAACTAGTACCTGCATTTCTGGGCCTGACTTCTTCCTCTCAGGTTCACGGAAAGGGGTAGGGTCAAGTGATCTTTCTCTGCAGCCTCCGTGTTTGCCCTCCCTGTGTTTCCGAGGGGCTCTCAGCAAGCACCAGAAGTTGGCATCTGCACTCCCTTTCGCTGGGTGCTGGTGTCCTGGCAGTGACAGAATTGGGCCTCGTGTTAAGTTTTAGATTCATCTGTCAGGAAAATGTTTGTGAATGGGTACTTCAGTTCTGTTTTAAGTGAGTTTCTCAAGCATGTAAGTTCTCACTTTGAAGGCTGGTCGACAAGCAAAGGTGGCCACTGAGTGCAGGAACCTAACTTCTCACAGAGAACATAAGCATTGCCCTCCTGGGTGCTCTGTGAGCTCTTCCTGCATTTGCTTTGAATCCTTTTTCCCTCTTCTGCTCACTGCGCTTAAAAGTGCTGCTTGAAATTGGGGTAGGGAGGAGTGAGAGGGAAACTGTTCTGTGTCTCGTACTGGGGTGGGTGGGTGGGTGTGTGTGTGTGTGTGTGTCCGTCCGTCCGTCCGTCTGTCCGTCCATCCGTCTCATGCATGGGCATTTTGGGAAAGGCAGCAGCTCCTGGGTTTGACCTCTTGAAAACTAAGCGATTGTGAAGAGAAGGATTTACTTTCTTGTTTCCAGTTTGGAAACTCCTGGAGAAGCACTTTGGCGTGGCTTGAGGGTGGTGCTGCGGGGGCTTGTAAGAAAGTGGTAGTGCTCACAGGAAGTTGGGGAGGAGTTTCCAGAAGGAGCAGGGTCTGCTGTGCAAGGGAAACAATATGTGCCCCAGGCTGCTGCAGCCCTGCGTGCTGGAAGGAAAACGGTGAGAACTCTGGACTAGGGTGGGGGACCGGGGCACCTCAGTGTTCTGGTGTTCCTGGCAGTGCATATTTGCAGCAGATGGTGCAGCGGAAGACTCACACGTTACCTCTCTGAACACAGTGTCAGCCCAATGAGGAGTTAGGGGGTGTGACTGGACGGGCGCTGCCTTGTTGCCATGGGGATGCTGCCTCTGTGTTGAGAGCATGGGGACGTGGTTTCCTCTCTGGTCAAGTGGTGGGCATCCCCAAATTGGGAAATAGGAAGTGGCATCATCAGCTTTGTAGGATGAGCTGTCCTTGTGCGTGAGGGCGCTTGTTGTGTTTGTCACTCCAGGTTATCTTTCTGTGTCGCTGTGCTGTCCTCTGCCTGCCATGGTGTCGGTGCTCAGTGAACACTCCGTGTGGGAGTGATGAGGCCTAACAGCCAGGAGCGTCTGCCTCCTGGCCCCCTGCACCTTGCTGTGTTGGTCTTTCTGTTCCTTCCACACCCCCTTCCACTGCTGCATGCTACCCCCTGAGCGTTTGGCTTGTCCAGCACTGCTTGTGTTCCTTGTCTGGTCTTCAAGACTTTCCCCAGGTGCTCTCAGAGTCACAACTTCCATGACTCCTGGACACTTCACTCTCCAGTGCTGACTCCTGTGCCTGGATGTCCAGGCAGCCTTCTCCAAAGCAGATGCGCCTTCCTGCCGTCTGTGCCTCGCTCTTGCTGTCTGCATGCTGTGCTGTGTCCATTGGTGGCGCCACTATTCACACCACTCCATGGGCCACTTTAGGGCTGTCCTGGAGTCCCCCTTCCTGCAGGCCAGATCCCTGGGGGTGTCTAGTGTAGCCGCCTCCCAGCCAGTCTCCTGCCTCCTTTGTGCCAGCCTCAGTGAGTGTCTAAAAACAGATTGGGATGTTTCACTTCCTCTGGTGGGGTCAGGTTGCTGACGGGCTAGAGTCTGGGCTCTTTAGGTGGTATATAGTGGAGAAGACGGTCTTTCTCCTGGGTAGAAGACTTGGGCGGAACAGAGTTGGAACTTTGACTCTGCTATTCACCTTGCAACCTTGGACAAGATTAGGTTTGCAGCCTGTTTTCCCAGAAAGGTGGCAATACTGCTGCACAGGAAGGCTGTTGAGAATGGGACGTTGCCCCATGCCTGAGGCATCCTTGGTGCTGACATGCGTGGTAGCTAATGGCACGCAGGCTTGGTGGTGGGCAGCCCACCAGCTTCCATTGCCGTCCTGGTTTCTGCGTCCTGGTTTTCCTGAGAGCTGCACATCTCTCCCTCCAGTGCTTGCCCATTGGATGGTTAGTGACTCAGACCTGGGCAGTCTTGGGGCTTCATCTTTCTGGGCAGTGATTGGTTCAGGGATAGACCTGTGACCCAATCAGAGCCTGTGACAGTTTTAGCACTTTGCTGGAGTAGGCGAGGGGACTAGAAAAGGGAAAAGGTATGAGCTGGTTGCCGCTGGGGTTTGCTGCCTGGAGATATAGGGCCTGTCCAGGAGCGAGGCCAGCCAGAGGGGTGGTAGTCCAAAGTAAGCCTTGCCCTGAACTTCCAGCTAAATGAGACCATGGCTCCCTTTCTTGATTAACCCCAATTGAGCTAGCTTTTCTGTCACTTGCAGCCAGGAGATTCTGCACAGAATCATCAGAACACATTGTGCCCCAGGCTCAGGCTCAGGCAGCCTCTCTTGCTCCCTGCTGCAGCCGCGCTCAGCTCTCGTCAGTCAGCTCTGGACCTGCTCATGCACCCCCACCTCATTGCCAGCCCCCTCTCCTTCCTCCCCTCCCTGCCTCCTCCTCTCAGCCAGCTTCTTCCTCCCTACCTCTCTGGGCTCAGGATCTAGAGTGCCTTTCCCAGGAAGCCAGTGCCAGCTGTCCTAGGGGGCCTTCAGCAGCGCTGTCTTCTGACTATTCCTGGCATCCTGGTCCTGTCTTGCCTGCAGCACCTCCTGTAACTAGTCTGACATGCCCGTCATGTCCCCCACCACCACCGCTGCCACCACCCCCATTTCCCTTGAAGGCAGGGACTGGCTGGTTCTTTTCTTGCTGGTAGGTGGTTAGCCCATTCATTCTATTAGAGCAACCAGTTCACAGACGACAAGGTACAGATGAACAGCACAGCAGTGCCTAACCTGAGAGGACCAAGTGGGGTTTGGGGTAAGAATTCAGGTTTAATCAAGCCTGAGCAGAATAGCCACCAACTCATGAGTGTTGGGGTGGCTGGACTTCTGGAGGAAGCTCCCTGCTCCCCATGATGGCTGCTTGGCCTTCTTCAGATTTCAGCCCTTCAGGTTCCTCCTGTGGTGTGTGGAGTCTCTTGGAGCCGCAGTGGCCTGGTCAGCACGTGGGCACCGAGCCTGTCCTGTGTGCATTGCTCAGTTCCACCAGATCTGGGGATCCTCAGGGCTGTCGACAGGACAGTGGCATGGTGAACCCTCAAGCCCACAGGAGTGTGCGCATGCCTCCTCCCTCCCTTGAGCCGGGCCTAGGCAGGCACTCCCCTTAGCGGAGGGTTCACCTTCGGTTTTCGTGAATGCTGTTCTTTCTCAAAGATAGCCTTTCCTTTAGTGTCAGCAATGAACAGTTACAAGACCACGTTGCCTAATTTACACATTTCTAAAAACTCCCTGGGGCGGAAACAGGAAGAAATTGGTAGGAGAACAAAATCCCAGACTTCAGGAAGGAAAGGCATGCTTCTTTGGAAGAGGTGGTTAGGTTGAAATTTACAGTCAAATTTGATACCTGCCTATACTTTTCCAAATCCCTCCGTGCTGTAGATGCAGATGGCGGTGATCAAAATATAAATTTGTATGAAATTGCTTTTTGGAAACAATATCCTTCCTGTAGACAGAACATATTCACAATTAGCAATCATAAGATCTTCAAGACTTCACTGGGCAGAGAAATGTTGGTATAATTAATACTCAGAAAATACACCTTGAACCCCACACATGTGGAAGAATGGCATTGGCAGGTAATGGAGACTGGACGTTAAGCTGGCCTGTTGCTGTTTTACATCTCCCACCCCACCCCCTTCAACCCCTACCGCCCTGCTGGCGGGAGCTCAGAGCTCCTGTCACCCTTTTGGAAACTATGTAGCAAGAGGCATAACATGCACACGTCCTTTGACCTAGTAATTTTACTCTTGGAAATTTATTTACCGATACATGGTGATTTTAAGTAACTGTGTTAATGGATATATTAATATAATCATCATTAATGTTATTAATTAAATGTCATGAGAGAAGCTTGGAAAACAATATATCCACAGAGTCAAATAGCATGTAACCGTGAAGAGTGATTCTGAAGGCTCTAGAAAAATGGGCAGGCCTGGCTGTGGTGGGGGAGGGAGCAGTTTTGTCAGCTGAGCACACTGAGAGAGGCATCTGGACAGGCACAAAAACTAGAACTTGGAGTAAAACCGGAGGCGGTTAGTTGTGTTGGCTGGGGCCGGGGGAACAGGTTGGTTGGTTTTCCCCTCTGCTCCATTGTCTTTTCATTTAAACTGTAAAAAAAAAAAATGAAAATAAAAGTAGACTGCTTTAGCCTGAAGAGCACTTGAGAGCTATTGAGAGCAATCATCTGTCGAGTGGATTGCAGGCCTCTGCGTAGCACAACAGCCGAGAGGACTATTTCCCCTCTCATGTGCTTCTGGAAGGTTCAGGGCGGTGGGGTGCAATGCGTCATTCCAGGCAAGGCCACCAGTTATGTCCTTCACTTTCTGGGGTCTGTCCCACCAGGACTGAGAGGGATTTTCTCCACGAAGTCATGGGGCCACACCCCATGGCTCTGGGAAGCACTGGGAGTCATCCTAGCCTCCTGCCTTCTCCCGTCTTAGTCGTCTAGTGCACCTGCAAGTCCTGGCAGCTCTGCCACCAAAATGTGCATTCTCCATCCCTCCTCTTTCCTCCTCCTCAGTCCAACCTGAGCCACCTCCCTCATGCCCCTTCCAAACCAGATCACACCACTCTGTCACTTCGCATCCTTCAGTGGTTTTCCATTGCCCATGTTATTCGCACTGTCTTCAGGCGCTACAGGACTTGGACCCTTCTTTCCTTTCTCTCCTCAGCTCGAACTCTCTCCCTCATTCCTGATTCTCCGGCGCCGTCCCCAGCTCCGTGACAGTGGGACTCCTTCAGGCCTTTTCTGGCCACCCACTGTATGGGGAGCCCTGTGCCTTCCTGCTGCCACACTGCCTCCAGCCTCTGACATCATGGCATCTGCAGGCACACTGGGTAAACTGGAGGTGGGACTGGGGGGAAGTGTGTGTGTTGGGGTCTTCGGTTTAAATTATAAGAAAGTACAAAGTATTAGGGAACATTAAATACTGAACTCGTGTTGAATAATACTGACTTTTTTAAAAAAAGAAAAGCACTTGTGTCCGTGAACATACTTTTATGTGTTAGGGTGTGGGGATTCTTTGTTTTCTTTTTGTTTCTGTTTTGCTTGACTTTGATAATCACTGTGGAGAAATTTTGTTGTGTGAGGAGGTGATAAAAGTTAGAAGCTTTTTTTTTGGTAAACATTCTAAAATTTATGAGTTGGCATTTCTAAAGAATCCAGATTCTTCCTTCTTTTCATTTATATATAATGTTTAAAGACAATAATACAAATGAATTTTGGTTTCACTCAGACTCTGTTTCACACGCTTCAAAATAATGAAGCCCTAATTTACATAATGCACATACTTAGGTACAGGCAGTGATGTGCTGGTACGTGTTTGACAGCCAGCTCTCCAGGAAGAAAAACAGAAAGAAAAAAGTATCCATATGTGTACGTACATGTATATGCACATAAGTTTATACATTTTGCTGACTTAAAAGATGGGTAGCATTCAGTTCACAAATAATAATGAAATGTACAACACTCCTTATTGTCAGTTTCACGTGGCCATTTGGTTCTCACCAACTGTTTTCGTTGACTTTTGCTGTGCTTTTGTATAGTTCCGACAGGGCTATCGGTTGCTACTTTTATGTTAACGAGTCAAGTGGTGTCTTTGCTGAATTAGGATAGTAGTTTTCAAGTACCTGTACGGTAAAAAGTATTTCGTCAATTGTGCTGTTCCCATTATAATGGCTTCAGGCATGACACACTTTTTAAGTTTAATATACATTATTAGCATTTTTTTCCATCACTTTATTATGTCTAAACTCCAAGAGTTGGTCAACTTTTTCTGTAAAGGGCCAGGTAGTAAATATTTTTGGCTTTCCAGGCTGTATAGCCAGAGGGTCTCTGCTGCACCTCTACCTTTATGGCACGAAAGCAGCCGTGGGCAATGTGTGAACGTGACTATGTTCCAGTAAAACTTGGTGATTGACGTTAATGTGAATTTCACTACAATGAACAACATATAAAACGAAGAAGGAAAAACCCTCTATTTACAAAAACAGTGCTATGGATATGGCCCTGGAGTTTGTAGACTTCTGGTTTACGGCCCATAAAATCAAGCCTTGATTTACAGTGTTTGCCGATGTCCATGGTGTAAATGCTGCCCACCATGGCTGATTGTAAGCTGCTGACATGATGTCACTGAATGTGCAGTTGGGAGGAGAGAGCTCGGTAGCACACCATTTCCTCCCTACGGATACTATAGTCAAGAATGACCTCAAAAATTAGGTAATACTAAATGTGGTAAATTAAGTAGGAAGTCATGAGTTTTGAGTATTATGTCTCCTTTGTTTTTAATAGAACTTATTATAAGTTTATGTCATTTAGTTTTTAATAATGGTTCCAAAAATTCATCAAAGTACCACCATGGGCTTTCAGAGGGGAGCTAGAGCTAACGGGCTCCAGCGCCTGCCTGGGTAGAGTCTCTGCCCCGTAGCCAGCTTGGATGCCGAAGGGCACAGTGGCCCCAGAGGAGCAGAAGTTTTGCTATGTGTGCAGACAGAGATCTGGGCCAGGCCTGGAGCCTCGCCCACCAGGGCCCTGGTGCCCCTGGGCCTGCTTGCTGGGCCACGGGCCACAGGCTCCTTGTCCAGGATGGCGTCTGTGCCTTCGTGGCTGACTTCTGGGACAGTCCTCTTGGTTGTGGTGTCCCGTTGGGCGTGCTCAGTGCCCTTCATTGGTTCCTGATGAGCCCGCTGCCCGGAGCAGGGAGGGGACATCTCGCTGCTTGCTCTAGATGCTTCACTGCCCCTGGTTCTCTTGGGGCTCCTGACTGAGTGGTCCTGAGGGAAGTCTTCCTCTCACATGTCACACTGTTTATTTCCTTCGTGGCTTTTAGTGCAGCCCTGTGATCTGGTTTGCTTGCCTGTTGCTTGCCTTCCCCAACATGAGTGCAAGCCCTTTGAGGACAGGGCTCCCCGATTACTCCCCAGCTTCCTCCTTGAAGGCACACAAGACATTCTTCTATTCCTGAGAGATACACAGGGAGCGGATGAACACTTGCGTCTGTGCTCTCCTGGCTGCAGCAGTCGCAGCGTACAGTCCGGGTAGGTTCCCTCTCAGTGTGTGCCGGGCGCCCACCCCCTGGGAGACGTGAGCAGCTCTGTGTCCCACCCGGCTGCCCTTCCCAGATGGCAGCAGTCACTGTTGCTAACTTCACCACCAGACCATAAAAAAATCACTCTGGGTTTGAGCATGGCTAATGCCATGTTTGCTTCCATCTCCTACCTGCCCTCCCCACCAAAAAAAGGAAACCCTCACTTGTAGCATCTTCAGGCTGCTTTGGCCCAGTGCTGCCAGCCTCCTTTACAGTGCCGGACAGTCTTCTGAGAGTCAGGAGGCGCAGCAGCCTTGCCCTCTCCGAGCGAGCCCAGGGTTCCAGATGATCCACTGTGAAGGGAAGGTGGGGCAGTCCAGTGCGGGAGCAAGGCAGGCCTGAGTTGCGAGTGAGGGAGGAAGGAGGAAAGCTGGCCTGTCTGCATGACAGATGTGCCGCGCACAAGTATCCACACACGATGGTGCAGAGCTCCGGCTCCTGTTGCTGGGAGTCTGATAAGAGGACACAGTGAGAAAGCACTTTGTGACTGCAGGGGCGCCGGCCAGCGTCAGCTGTTCATTTCTGAGGGGCTTCCATGTGCAGGGTGAGCCTCCAGCCCCTTTCCTCCCAGTTCCCTAGGGTCTGCTCTTTGGGCCCTGCCCCACGGTCCCCTCCTTCCTCAGCGTCTCCCACCTGCCGCCCTCATTCGTGCATCACGCTGGCATCTCCTGCAGGCTCATCATCCAAGCCAGCCTCTCCTTTCCTCTAGTGCGCAGTGTGGAGACTCCATTCCTGGCGGGGCACCCTTGTGCCTGTCCCCTCTCCTGTTGCTCTCCTGCTGTATGTGGGGGACGGGTGATGGGGTGCATCCTGGCCCACCCTACTTGCCCCACAAAAGTTCAGGTAGGCGCATCCCAGATGCAGCAGGCTTCTGGCTGTCTTTCTGTCTGTTACATCCATCTCTCCTTTCCATGGGCTCTTCTCATTCCCTGGTCACTTGTGACCTTCAGCCCTCATCTCAGTCTGAGCACCCCCATGGCCTCATCAGTGTCCTGCCCACGCTGGTGTCTCAAGCTGGCGGGCATTAAAAACCGTACTTGGGGCCTTTTTTCTCAGCTGTCTTCCTGATTCTGCCTCCCCTCATTTAAAAGTTGCCTTTATTGAGGTCTGATTTACATACTGCAAAATGTACCTATTTCAAGTGTACATTTTGCAGCAGAAGTCCCTCGGTAAACGAACGACTGATGTCTGTCTGGTGCCTCATGATGACAAAGTGCTTTCACATTTGTCTTTTTATTGAACTTCAAGCTACATTTTGATGCGTTTTGACAAATTCACACATCTGTGTAACTACCACGGTCAAATGTAGAATATTTCCATCACTTAAAAAGCGCCCCTCCCCCTGCTGAGGGGCCCTTACTGATCTCCAGCTCACCCCACCATCGACCACGACCACCACTGCTGGCGGGTGCCCGCAAAGTGCCACAGGTTGTTACTGGTTTTCTCACCCAGGACAGGAGAGCAGCGCTGTTACCCCATCCTCTTGTAAGCAGGCAGGGCTCACAGAGGCTCTGGACAGATGCACGTTCCCATGGTCCCCAGCCTGGCTGTGTGGGCTTGTGTCACCTTGGGCAGGTGTCCAGTTTTTCTGAGTCTCTTTCCACATCTGTAAAACGTCCCACACCCCACCCCTCTGCAGCTCTAGGACTCCGAGGAACTGTGTCTTTACCGCCGTGGATCCCGGGGATGGAGTGGTGGGGGCACAGTAGCTGCGAGTCTACTCTGACTGTACTGTACTTCTTATCCAGGGCATTTTTAGGTGAATGAAGCACGATTAAAAATTACAGTGAGTAGCAGGTGTCACCCAGCAAACCAGTCCTAGGGGTGCCTTGCAACCTGTTGTCTCTGACCCCACATGTGGTCCTTAGAGCCAGCTGATCCGCCCTGCAGAACAGACTCCAGGTGCTCATGGTCCTTGAAGAGCCCAGGATCCAGCCTTGGCCTGCACATCCAGGTGTGGCCCTGCACACCGCACATTCCTAAGCCAAATCTTTCGCCTAAAATGTTTTCTTTCCTTTCATTCTCATTGATTTTTTGAGTACACAAGCAATAAATACATCCTCCTTTAAAAATTAAAATGCTTGAGTTATAGCTAAGGTCCCCCTTGAGCACTTCCTGTGATGCAGTTTCTTCTGTCCCTCTCGATGGGACCTGTGTCACGAGCAGAGCATGTTCTCCAGTGTGTGTGGAAGTACAGCCCAGAGCACTGGGCAGTGCTGTGCGTGTGGTTTTTAAATAAATTCTGACACACAGAGCAATCATTCTGCAGCTAGCTTACTTCCCTCGGTAGCATGTCCTGGCTCTCTGTGCTTCTTACATGTGGGTCGAACTCATTCCATAATATTCCACGATAGCTGTTTCATTATCATGGAACTGACTTCCAGAATTTTGCTGATGCAACAGTGCTTCGTGAATATTTTTGTGCGTGACTTCTTGTGCACCCGAAGGAGTCTCTCTACTCATACACAGATCTGTCAGGCAGTAAAAGTGTTAGGTGGTGGTTTTCACGGTGGCAAATATAGAGGGGAACTTCCGGGGGGGCCCCTGGAGACAGGGCAGGTGCCTCCACAGTTCTGCTCAGAGCTTGTGCTCGCAGGATGCGTACTCCAACCTGGGGGCCCTGTCAGCACTGCCTGGAGCCTCACTGGGCCAGGGAGCCTTCCCTGACGCCCAGGCTCCCCCGGCCCCCCCACTCCCTTACTTGGACAGCCGAGGTCAGGTGTGTGAGGGCGTGTGCAGGCGGAGCTGGTGTGGGCTCCAGCAGGCCTGCCCAGCTGAACGTGGGGGAGAGAGTCAGTCTGTGTCTGTCCCCCACACATGGGGGCAGCCAGTGTTAGGGCCCTGCTGTTAATTGATGGGAGACTGTGGCTGGGTGCCTGAGGGCCGTAGGCCCGGATCTTCCTGAAGCTCCCATGGAATACCTGTTAGTCTTTAGAAAGGCTGTCGAGCACTTACGAGCTTGTCTGGCTTAACAGCCCTGGAGGTGATGGTTTTAGTGATTCCCATCGCACAGGTCGAGACTCCCATTTGGCTGACACCTGACCGTGTACATTGTAAGTTCTCACACATGGCCATTTGATCCCTCCCACCATCCCACTAGGGAGCAGTTTGCATGCATATCTTAGAGATATGGAAGGTCACTCAGGGAGGTGACTTGCTCACGACTTCTCATCTTTGCGGGAGGTTCCGAGCTCCTTTGGCTGCCCTGTCCATTTGCACACGAGGCTCTTGTTAGCTGCAGCACCTTGTGCAGAAGAGGAACAGAGGGTCCAGAAGCAACTTGAAGGACACCTGAGGGACAGTGGACCGGGCAGAAGGACCTCCTAGGAACTCAGGCACCAGGGCGTCTGCCAGGGTCCCACAATATTTTTTTTTTAATTGTGGTAAAATACGCATCCCATGAAACTTAACTGTCTCAGCCATTTTTGAGTGTGCGGTTCAGTGGTCTTACTCGTTTACGTTGCATTGCAGTCACCACCGCCATCCATCTCCAGGACTCTCTGTCTTACAGAACCGAACTCTGTCCCGTTAAACACTGACTGCCCATTCCCCACACCCACCATTCTGTGTTCTGATTTCGATTGCTCCGACTGCGGCGTATGAGTGGAATCACACGGTATTTGTGGTCTTTGACTGGCTCATTGCACTTAGCATAATGTCCTCAGAGTTATCTGTGTGGTAGCATGTGTCAGGATTTCCTTCCTTTTTAAGGCTGAATAATGTTCCATTTTGTAGCTGTGTCGTATTTTGTTCATCCATTCATCCGTCCATGGACACGGGTCGCTTCTGTGTTCTAGCTGTTGCAGACAGCACGGCAGTGCGCGCGGCTGCGCAAGTCTGTGAGTCCCTGCTTCCAGTTCTCTGGGGCACGTGCCCGGAAGGGGAGTCTCCATAGCTGCTGTTTCTGAGTTGAGTTTGGAAAGGTTGCAGGGGGCGTGGATTCAGAAGGAGGTGGGGCGGAGAAGCCCTGCGTGCCAGCCTTGGGTCCCGTTTGTTCACAGTTGGGGGGAGAGGACAGTTAGGGATGGCTTCAGGTTCCAGGTGGCATGCTGAGTGTGAGGAAGACTCTCCGCCTCTGCCCATTTCTGCGGTCAGGGTCGCCGTGAGAAGGAATGAAGGGCTCGTTTCAGTCACATTTCTATCTTGTCGAGGGCAGGCTGTGTCTCCATTTGGCACCTGTTTTCCGTCATGGTTGATAATGTGGTGGTATGTCAGAATGGGTGAAACGAGGTGATCGACGGGAAGTCCGTGCCCAGTCAGAGAACAGGGGAACAGGCACGCGTCAGTAGGACATCATGGCGACTCCATGGCGTCCGGCTGC
This sequence comes from Avahi laniger, assembly GCA_963575035.1. NCBI lineage: Eukaryota > Metazoa > Chordata > Mammalia > Primates > Indriidae > Avahi > Avahi laniger. Next base: position 33,019 of record CAUYSK010097884.1, on the reverse strand, counting down.
AGCCGTCGTCCTCCCCTCCCTGGCGTCAGTGACCGCCCTGTCCTGCCTCTCGTGCATGCAGCCCTCCTCTCCCACCGGCCTGAGTGGTGGGCTCCACAGCCCGCTGCTTCGGACCCCTGAGTCCTCCTGTTTTCGTGCCGCACTCCTCACTAGTCTGCCCACTGAGGCTGGCCATGCCTGCACATTTGTCCCCTGCCTCAGCTGTGCGTTCTCCAGCACGCAGCCGGTGCGGCTGTTTAAAGCTGTGTCTGACCACATCACCGCCCGCTCTGAGCGTAGCCGGATCCGGTCCGTGGCTTGCCTGTGCGAGTCCCCCTCGCCGGGTCTGCTCCCCTGCCCCCTCCCACCGGGCATGTCCTCACCTCCCTGGTCCAGCCTGAAGCTTCCTGCTCACTCTTCAGGCCTCCTCAAAGGCTCCCTCTGTCCCCCTCCTGGGAGGCCCCAGGGCACCCTGAGCGTCCCACGTTCACAGCCCCGCCTGCTGTACCTTTTGAAGTGCTCTAATCGCATCTGCCTGCCCAGCCAGGCCTGAGTGCCCTCAAGGCCACGGCCGTGCTTTATCTCTGTGTTGCTGTGAGAGGCAGCTGAGCATGTGGGAAAGAGCTGGTGCTTGTAGCCAGGCTGCCTGGACTCCAAACACAGCTGTGTGACCTCAGGCAGATTAGGTGGCCTCTCTGTGCCTTAGTTGCATGTAAAAGGGGGTGATCATTTGTAAAACTCCATGTAAGAATTTCTTAGTAAATAAAGTAGTGCCTGGTGGTCAACCTCATGGAAGCTGTAAAGAACCCAGCTCTTTCCTCCTAGTCCATCTTCCAGCAGTGCTCCTACGACAGCAGGGCTGTAGACTTCTCTTTGGGAGTAACAGGTTGGGGAGGGGGACTCTAGAGATCTCATCTCATGCTTGGGGGCCAGCGCAGCAAGAAGACAGTCTTGGATGCCACTGGCAGGAGGCAGAGAACCTAGAGGGCCGAGAGAGGTTTAGAAAGTGGGGCCGAGGCTTCCTCACAGGGCCTCTGGGGTCTGGTGGTGGGGACAGAGGTGACAAATTCTTGATCAGGCACTAGGACGTGGGGCCCCCTTTGGGCTTTATTGGCAGAGGTGTAGTTGGCGGGGCCTGGGGGCATTGCTGCGCGTACCTGAAGAAAGGCCAGGTTCAGGGGCAAGGGCGCCCCAGTCAGCGATCAGTGTTGGAGGCAGGCACGGGAGGGAGAGCTACCTGCTGTCCCTTCCTCAGCCTGATGGGAACCCATGGCTTTGCCAGGGCAAAGGCTTGTGTGTGCCTAGAGTGGGAGGAGCCACTGCAGGGACGTGTGACGGGAAGGCCCAGGGGGATACCTGGAGAGGGCGCACCACAGCCAGGGAAGGAGCTCCAGGGCTCCTGGTGCCCGGAGCTGGGCCTGCCGCTTCCTAACTGCCTCACTCAGCGCTCCCCACGTGCGAGAGCTGCCTGCCCATCTCACAGGCCAGGGCTTGGCAGGGGTCAGTTCTGTCATACGTGGGCCCCAGGGTGTGTGCTTTGCCACACGATCTCTCTCCTGTCCTCCGAGCACCTGGGGGCTCTGCCAAGTATTTAGGGGAGCATGGCCCTGCTCTGCCCTCCAGCCGCTGCTCCTGCTCACCTGCTCCCTGCAGGTCCCCTATCATATTTACATTTCTTTTTGTGAAAGGGGCATGAGATTTGTTTTGGATGGGCAAAGTTTCAAGCTCATCTGTGATTTGAAGGAGCTTCCGATAAATAAAGCAAAGTGTGTGGGGTATGGAGTCTATTTCCTGCCGTGGAAAAGGTCTTTATGGGTTTGGAAGTGAGCATGTTGTATTTTGATAGCTACGATTTATTTTATTTTATTGTTTCCAAACAAAAGGTCTCACATATTTATTAGTGAACCACCTTAGTAGTGCAGAGCACATTAATAAGAAAAACCATTTTTCTAATAAAACATGTCCAACTGTCCAGATAATGGTAACATTTTCAGTTTGATACGATGAGATGATGGTGAGCTTGATACAGTATAACTGTGTGTGTCATCTTGTGCAGTTCCTTGTGGACCCAGCTTGGTTCTTCTCTAGTCTGTCCTCTTGGAGTTGTACCTGATTTTATTACCAGTTTTCATCCAAATCCTTTGGGGAATAGCACAATTTTGCTTTTGTTTCTTGGCCAGGAATCACTTGATTCTGAAAGTCTTGTGAGACAACATGGCAAGAAACGAAGTCAACTTCGCACAGCGAGGATGGTGGGGAAAGGGAGAGAAAACTACGCATTTATTTTAATAGGTACTAGGAAAAAATATAACCCACCAAATATCACTACAGCCCAGATACTGTTGCTCAGGACAAGAGTAAAGTGGAAACAAAATTTAAAGGACAGTCAAAAGAAAATGGTCCGTTGGCATTTGGAGCCCTGGGTGGACAGCAGTCTCTCCCCAGGGTTTCCTCCTGCACCTGGCCCGTCTCTCTCCTGTCCCCGTGGGGGCCCCTGGAGCTATCCAGGGGACTTGTGTCCCCTGTAGGGGAGGCTCAAGAACTGTTTGGTGAATCCAGGGCTTGGTCTCAGTTGTCTTCCCAGTAAATGTACTGTGGGTTTTTTTTTTTTTATTATTGTAGCCTTAGATTTATATTCAACAACTTTATACCAGTCTTCAACTACTGGTGAACTCATTACATTTGATTTGTTTGTCCTTATAGCACATTTTCTCCCTTACAACTTGTCCTAAAGCCTATTACAGACAACGAGCATGGCACAGCAGGCCTGACACCCCCGTGCTGAAAGTGAGGTCTTTGCGTTACACGTAGCCCGGAGTCTGGACCCGTGGGGTGGCTGGGCGGTTGGGCAGAAAGCTAGAGGGCTTTCGGAGACTGGGACTGTCAGCGCTGGCCGTGCAACTTGTGCACAGTTTGGTGGCCGTCACAGGGCTTGCAGGGGAATGTCTGTTGTTGACGTGACTTTGCCATGGTAGTGAATGTCATGCATTTTATCTGCCGTGTTGGAGGAGAGAACAGAGTTCTGGAGCCAGGGCGGGATGTGCCATCAGCGAGTACTGCTGGGTTAATAAGGATGATGGGGCACATTTGGGAGTCAGGCCAGAGAGGTGGCACCATATCATGTCCCCAGAACCCACTTGGGACCTGAGTTAAGGGGGTAGTCCATGTTCGGACCTGCCTGGGGCTAAGGTGAGGCTGGGCTCTGGAAGCTCCAAGGAGGCAGTTTGAAGACAGCCTGAGAAGGTGGCCGTGCTCTGACGTGGTGGGATGAGGGGCGGGCGGTAGCCGAGAAGCACCAGGCAGCCCACAGAGCTGGGAACCAGGGTGGGAGAGGGCGAACTTCCAATGGCGTTTGAGTGTGCTCCTTAAATGGTTTCCAGTGTTGGTCTTTGACAACGAGCTTACCTTCGTGCTCACCCAGGAGGCCTGGTTGTCTTAGTTGGTTGTTTTCAATGTGTAATCTTAAATATTATCTATTTAGGAAGGACAACATGAAACAAAGGGGTAAACTGACTTCCCACCACTGAGAGGTGCTGCTGAAATAGGCTTAGAAAAGTGGGGACGTAGAATTTGTCATACCAGGAGGCGGTGTATAACACAGCAGCAGGAGAGCCTTTAGATCTGGAGTCAGATGTGGGTTCTGACCTCAGGCGAGTCCTTCTCTGAGCTTTGGTCTCCTCACCTGCGAAAATAGGGGAAATTAAACTTGCCTTGCATGGTGTTCTGAGTTGAGACTGGGGTCTTCAGCCAGCAGTGCTGGGCACAGCAACACCGGAACAACGACCGGGGTTGTTATCTCAAGCTGTGGTTTCCATACTGTACAAATGTCCTAAAAGTACCCAGAGCACCTAGAGAAAGATCCGGGCTCTGCCACCATCTTGGCTGTGTCTGGTGGACGTGCTCAGGGGCTCAGGCTTGGTGTTTTCATGGGCCTGGGGGATGCTCGTTACCCATAACCATCTGTTATCCTCTGACCATGTGGGCAAGGAAAGGCCAGCCTCCCCGGGCTCAGTGTATGGGATGCAGGACTGCACGGTCAGGTGGCCATCCCCTTGTGAGGTTTGAATCTGAACTGCCTCCCGTTGGCCCACCTCATGGCTAGTTGTTTTCAACTTTGGGGCTGCGGCACAGAATGCCATACAGGGGCCACAGGCTAGGAAGCCGGGCAGATGGGAAGGGACAGGAGGCCAGGACCTGACTTTGCCCCAAGACACCTGGAGACATCTCCAAAGACCCCACCCCAGGTCCTGTGGCCCTTGTTCCCTTTGGAGGGACAAGGGAGCAATTGTGGGAGAGGGGCTAGATCTGCTCCTGCCTCTTCCACTTGCAGCCTGCTGGCCTGCCCAAAATCCCAGAACGTCCCCATCATGTGCCATCAGGTCCCTGAAGAGATGTTACAGCCAGCTCCAGATAGAGTGGCAGTGGCATTAATATGCGCCTATCTCTGAGTTAGAGCCAGGTGCAGCCTACTTCTCTCTGCATCTCTGTGCAAGGAGGTGGCCCATAGGTGCTCTCAGTGGCTGAGGCTGCCGCGGTCAGCAGTGTGGGCAGCGTGGCTTCAGTGCCAGTCCTGGGGAATGGTCTGTGAATGTCTGCGCTGGATCCTCTCCCTCCCCTGCTGGCCCTCACGTTTGGAGACATGTTGCCATACTTGTGCAGAGTCAAGGGATACATACAAGGACAGGATGAGAGCCCTGACACCTCATGTGGTGGCTTTGGCTCACCTCTCTGGGACGCTTTGCAGGTTGCAGAGGGTTTGACTGTGTTTTCTCCCTCCCTTTTGTAAAGGAGTCATTGCACTGTGGAAGCCGTGAGTTAAAACCAGTTCAGGCATTGCCAGTTGCCGTAGAAGTATTTGGACTCTTGGAGCAAAATTTAACCCCTGGGAATTGATTCCTAAGGAAAAAATGAGAGAAAGAAGTATGTTTGAAGGTGTTCATTCCAATGTTGACTGTAGTAGAACCTAGAAAGAAATGGAGTACCAAGCAATTGGAGAAGGTCGAGGGCATTATGATATGTTAATAGAACATTTTGTTGTAACATATGATCTTGATGAAGATTATGTAGCAACAGGAAAACACCTTAAATGAAGAAAAAAAAACATAGTATCTATGATGCAGTTACAACTATGTAATTGTTACTGGCTCTAGACTTACTCAGGGTGATGGGGCCTGCGGGGCTTGGGTTGGTTCTGCACTTTGTTCTCTGCAAAGCTTGACCTTTGGGGTCAGAGCTGAGCACTGGTCAGACCTGGTCTCTGCTCAAGGGTCTGTCCTGAAGTTACCACAGGGTGTCTTCCCTTCCTCTCTACTTGTGTGCAATGATGATGTTCATGTCACCTCTTAGGGCTGCTGGGGCTCAAGAAGGCACTGTCTGACGACTAGTGGCTCAGTAGGCGTCCTCAGAGGACGGGGTGAGACTCTAGGTATCCAGGGCAAGGAGTGTGGGTACCATTGAGCCACCAGGTCCCTCCTTGCTTCCGTGTGCTTGGCCAGAGCAGTGTGTGTCAGACTATTTGGAAAGTCATAGAGCTGTAATATAGACGTGCAAATGTCACAAGTTGGATTTGAGGTGGCCTGAGATCCACCATATCAGGGGTTTGAAATTGGGGTCCAAAGAAAACAGGCCTGACAGAGTTGGTGAGTGGGGGGTTGTTTGGAGTCGACTCCTGGGCTTCAGGCTTGCCTACTCCAGGGGTGCCTCTTGGAGCCTGAATCCTGCAGGAACAAGCGCGGGGGCGGGGGGGCGAGACAGCGAGTGGTCTGTAAACACGGAGCACTTTTGAGATGCCTGGGACGAGATGCCTGGGCTTGAGATGTGAATTTGGAGTTGCCCGAGAAGAGATTGTCCAGAAAGAGCTGAGACATGGAGTGAGAGGAGGGAGGAGGGTGTAGGGTTGGGGCTTGGGAGAGGTTGAGGCTGCAGAGGGGCCGCCACTGGGGGCAGGGTTCTAGAAGGAAGGAGCAGCCCTGAGTCGGAGGAACTGCTCTGAGAGGCAAGACTGAGGCAAGGTCCCTGGCTTTGGTGGCGGGTTGCTTGGGCCGAACTGTTTCAGTACAGTGACAGGTAGGGACCAGAGCCAGCTCTTTTTCTCCTTAATGCTGCTTTGGGTGTAGTAAAAACATGTGCCCGTGTTTGTGCTTAGTTGTGCTGTTGCATTTTCTGTTGCCGTGGCCAGTTGTGTTTGTCACCACCTGTGTGGGGAGATGAAAAGGGGAAAAGCAGACTTCAAAACACATGTTTGAAAAATAGATTTCGTGTATTGAGGAAGTACTGTTAGCAGATGCTCTGGAGAAGGTGGCACAGTGAAAAGTGAATCCTTTCTGCCCCCAAGTCTCCTCAGTGGTCTTTGCCTTGGACATTTGGTGACAGGGAGCACGTGTCTCACTGCAGGGCTCCATCCTCTTTGATATTTAGCCCTCGGCACGCTCCCGGCCTCTGGGGTGGGTTTTGCTGCGCCTTCCTGCCTGTGGGGATGGAAGTGGTTCGGAGCTGCGGCAGGAAGGTCTGGTGGGATCCACTCCAGCCCAGTTGGGGCGGGCTGCCCTGGGCCACTGTTGGGTGGTCAGGCTTTCCAGAGACTGGCCATCCCCCGGCAGGGAAAGGGGAGGAAGCAGTTGATTTGGCTCTTGGTAGCATGGGGTCTTGGGAGCCATGGTGGCGCTCCACTGTGCCCTCACCCTAGCCACCACATGACACGGCCTCTACCAGCTTTCACTTGCCCTGCCCTGCCAGGCAGTGCCACCACCTTGCACATAATCGTGTCACCAAGTTACCACGGTGGATTGTGATGTTTGGTTTCCACGTTGCTTTGTGTCTGGCTTTACAAAATTTTCACATGGCTTCCCTTCTCCCTCCTTATGTAATTGTTTGGAATAGTTTCAGGGTTGCCAAGAAGGTAAATTGGAGAAAATTTTTGTGGTCATAGTAACTTCCAGGACCACTGCATTGAAAACGAGACTTTCCCAAAACCCGTTGGGCCCTGCTGAGCAAACAGGTTTGCCTGAAGGAGTAATGGTGTCTCCAGGGCACAGCCACAGATGGCACCCTTGGCCTGGTCTTTCATGGAGGTGTGTGAGGCCCATTGAGAGTCACTCCATGTTCCCATGATCCTCCAGGGGTGGCTAGTGTAGGTGACAGCTGGCAACAGGACAGAGCATGTTTGCTCTCCAGGTCCCAGCTTTCCACAGAGAGACCCCCAAGATGTTGGTGATATTGAAGTAAACATGGCACCCGGCAAGGACAGTAAGAGGGACCTCGTCCATTCATCCATCCAAGAGCATTTATCGAGTGCCTGCTACACGCCAGGCACTGTTCTAGGCACTTGGTGGGAGGGAGGGGCAACGGTAAACAAAACTAAGGTCCCTGCAGGTTGGGGGGGCTGCACTGAAAAGGAAGGCTTTCCCGAAACCCGTTGGGCCCTCCTGAGCAAACATGTTTGCCACGTGCAAGAGACCACAGTAAGAGCTAATGTGTCATGGGCGTGGGGGCTGAGGGAAGTCCATGCAGTGGTTTGTAAGGCAGTTGATTGGAATCAAGACAGCCGTGGTCTCCCCTTAGGAAATGTCCCCAGTGCTGTAACGCCTAATTGGTCCAGCCCACAGAAGCCACTCATGTCCTTGTTGGAGCTGAAGTGGAATTATCTTACAAACACTGGCTTTGGGGTTTAGAAGAGGGGAGGCGCCTCTTTGGCCAGGCGCTCTGGGAGCTGAGCGGACCCGAGGGAGGCACTGAGGCAGCAGGCTCCGCGTGCCATGCTGGGGCCGGCGGCTGAGGCCTGCTCTGGGCTCCTTTGGAAGGGATGTGTGTGGCATGATTTGCCACCGGGCGGCTCCCCAGCCTCCATTTGCCAGGTGTCATTTTCCCTGACAGTGGACACCGCTGGTTGGTAGCAGCATGTCCCCCAGCAGCCTGACCATTTCCTGTCCTTTCGTTCTGTAAGTGGTTTGTCTGGACCTTGTAACACCACCTCTTAGCGGGGCCTTCTCTGAGCATGACATGGGGCAGACAGGGCTCCACAGCTGCGTCTGGTGGGCTCTGGTGCATTTCGTCACGGGCTCTGCGGTCTCCTCCTGCAGACTGAACATGGGCACACCCTGCACCCTCGGGAGGCAAGGACATCATTGGAAAGCAGGGTGCAAGTGGTGCCAGCAGTGTTGCTACCAGGGAGCTTCTAAATCAGCCAGCCACAGAAGAAGGTGTCAGGGCTGCAGCCAGGCACATGCCAAGCGAAACCTGCTTCCTGGGGAGCAGAGCTTGTGTCCGTCATCTCTGGGAGTGTGGATCTCCTTGAGGGTGTGTTCGAATGCAGGTTCCTGCGCAGGAGGCCTGGGATGGAGTCGAGAGTGTGTGTTTCCAAGCGGCTCCCCGGTGCTGCTTGCCAACCCCCAGTCCGCACTTGGAGAAAAGTGAGGGTCTAGGTCAGCTGTCGAGGGGCAAAACCTTGATTTCAGACAGACTTCAGTCCCTCCAGGAGCTTATTCCCATGGGACAACACTGCAGAGCTAGGAGGGAGGAGAATGTGTCAGATGAACCATGGCTATTTCCATGTCAGGGGGATGGATGCAGGTTATTGGTGCATATATACTCAGTGTTTGGGGGTGAGCAGACTGTCACTTGCCCACAACTTTCTACATATGTTTGTGCCCGCTGGCCTTTTCTGTTAGCCTGGGAAGGTGGCTCCCTCTCCTGGGTCTCCAGCTGAAGTATGATGAAACCCCACAGGCACCCCGAGGGTGCGTGTCTGTAAGTGCAGCCCTCAGTGGCTGTTGGGCATTTTATATTCAGGACCTGTGGGACACTTACCGAGCTTCGGCGACAGCACTTCTCCTGAGGGCCAGGTGACGCTCTAAGCCAGGGATCAGCTTTTCCAAACTACTGTTAGGATGCTCAGTCTGTCCAGTGTACAAGTGACTTGAGGGGGCACACAGAGTGCCCCAGAAAGAAAAAGCTGGCACTTACTGATGCCCCCGGTGATCTGAGATGGGGAATGCATTGAACTGAACTGAACAACTTTATTGTTTGGTTCTTACAATGCCCTGGGGTCCCAAGGCATGACAGTCATTCTCCTTTTACTGAAGAGAGGAGGAGCTTCCCCAGAGGGCCCACCCTCTACCCCAGAGAGGCTGAACCCAGGTGGAGTGTGGTTCCCTCCTCTCCAACAGAGATGCAGTCCTATTCTTTGCCTACCACCCCCACCTTTCCTAGGACCTTGTTGCATCTGTCTACTTCCACAGTTTTTTTTATAGCTTTATTGAGGTGTAATTGACATGTAATAAACTGCCTACGTCGGAAGTATGCAATTTGATAAATTCTGATCTATAAATACACCAGTGACACCATCACCATAATCAAGGTAGCAAAGAAAGGGAGTGTAGAAATTAAAATAGGGAAGGCAGATTGCATTTGAAACTCCATGTAACTGACTGTACTATGAGGCCAGACATGAAAAGCCTTACACCATCCCACTAGATGCTAGAGAAGAAGCATTTGACACAATTGGACTTCTACTCCTGATTAAAAACTCTCAGCAAACTGGGAATAGAAGAGGATGTTCTTTGCTATCCTCCCTGTGTAGATTTGCAGTTTTGCCTCTTCCTATTTATTAAAGACTATTTATCGTTCCCTTTCCCTCCCCAGGCCAGCTCTCCGTTTCTGTCCTTGTCACCAGTGAGGCTGGAATGGCCAGTTGGATGGACACAGGGTACGTGCCAGCTGCATGGAGTTAGTGGGTTAGGCTGGTGATGAACCCGTGGCCCGCTAACCTGTGCTCTTGGCTTCCTCACTGGGGAAGCGGCATAATACCTGCTTTGGGGGGTCTGTGGTCTCGGGAGACCATGGTTTGGCAAGACACCGATGCCCTGCACGGCAGCGGCACATGATGTGCGTGCAGTGGGTGCTGCCTGCCCGCCTCTTTACAGTAACGTCAGAGCTCTTGTCCTTCCCAGCGCCACCCAGGCCAGGAGCACGTGGACACGTTTCTCCGTAAGTTGTGCAGTGCACATTGTTACCTGTGCGTCTCGGGCCTGGGCTCCTGTTGCAGCTGTTTCCACACCTTGTTCTCTGGGGCTCCGGAGAGCCTGGGTGACCCTGGGGAGCCAGAAGCAGCCTTGCCAATGCCTGCCCCTCCTCCATGACCCCAGCAGCTCTGCCATCTGTTTCTGTAGGATGGGGTGGCCTCTTAGATCCCGAAATTCACATAGGAGGTTATTTTTAACAGCCTTTTAATTAAAGGATAGCATCCAGCCAGAAAGTGCACAAGTCGTAAGGTTTACAGTTGGATGGCTGTTTACGAATTGAACACACCCGAGTAACCCCCCCCCCAGGTCTAGGAGCAGAGCATTTCCCCCGAAGCCACTCTCGCGTCCACTCTCTACCCGCACTGCCCTGCCACTGTCACCGTCCGGAAGTCTTGCCTGCTTCTGACCCTGCAATCCAGTACAAAAAAATGTGTTCTTTTATGTCTGGCTTTTTCACTCAACACTGTTTGGGGATTTATTTTTGATGTTGTGTGCAACAGTAGTTTGTTCAGGCGACATCGAATAGACAGACCGTAATTTATTCATCTGGTGTGCTGTTGGTGGCCATGCAGTCTGTTTTCAGCTGGGGCTGCTCTGACTGTTCTCGGAACACACATGCTCACGTTTCCGTTGGTGCTACCCGGAGCGGAATTGCAAGGAGCCTCCGTCCTTGAGACTGAATCTGTAGATTCACCGTCCTGTTCATGGATGACAGTGTCCTTGGGTCTCTCCACGGTGGCCCCTATTGTGAGAATAACCACTGCTGTCCCTCTGGCGCCACACACAACCCAGGAGCTGTAATAGGGCATTGGAGCCCCTCTGAAGTGTAGGCATGTGATGGGCTCAGAGGACTCCATGGGGACCCTCCTTCCTGAGCACCTGCCATGCACCAGAGACTGCCCTGGCTGCCCGTACGTGTGCCTCGTCACCCTCTCAGGAGCCCTGTAGAAAGCGTCTGTCGTGGTACTCAAATAGTGGAGGAGGGAACAGCTGAGGGGTGGGAGGACTCAGCCCTGCTGGCCCTTTCTGCCCTGGAGCTCTCATTAGGGAGGTCACACAGCTGGCCTCTGGGCTGGGGCAGCATTCTGGCTGACAGCTTTGGGTGGGAGAGGCACACCCGCTGCTTAATTACCTCTCGGACCTGGGTGAGTTTGCAGAGCTCTCGGAGACTCACGATTCCTGCCCTGTAACACAAGCACAGGAGCTCCTGTGGCTTACCCTTAACCAGAGTGAGCCCCCACCGGGTTCCGGTAGTTCCTGCCCTCCTCCCACCCCCAGCTCAGAACAGACTTGGGGACCCTGTGAGGAGTGCCCAGGAAAGTGAGGGGCCAGCAGACACCCAGTGTCATTTATGTATCTGTAGCACACTGACCTCTTCCGGCTTGGCATCATTTGTGGGTGCGGTCGCTTTTACTTACCTGTTGCTGAGCCCCTTCTGAGAAGGGGCATGTCCTCATATTTGTCTTCCTGGGAGTTTGGGGCTCCCCCTCCCCCCCGGGATTCCTGGCAGCCTGGGTGAGAGCCTCAGTGGTTCTATTTCACCTGTTGCTTCTGTTCTTTTTTTAATATTTATTATTGGAGACAGGGTCTCTCTCTCACCCAGGCTGAAGCACAGTAGTATAGTCATAACTTAGTGTAACCTTATAAACTTGGGCTCAAGCAACTCTGTTTCAGACTCAATAGTAGCTTTGACTATACGTGGGCACTACCACCCTTCGCTCATTTTTCTCATTTTGTTAGAGATAGGGTCTTGCTCTGTTGCCCAGGCTGGTCTCGACCTCCTGGCCCCAAGCAGTCCTCCTGCCTTGGCCTCCAAAAGTGTTGGGATTATAGGCGTGATCCACCATGTGTGCTGGTGTGCACATCTCTGTACTTGGCAGTGTCTTGGAGGTTGTCCCTGTCTGTTTCTGAAAAGCTGGCTCATTCTTGTTTGGGATCCATCTCTGGCAGAACACACAGAGACTAAGCACTGTGCATGTGTCCCTCCCATGGACCTTGGGTCATTTCCAGTCTTCCGTAGCTGGCATTCTTGCTGGCTGCTTCTAGTAGAGAGAGGCTGAGAGGAGAAACTCCTGGCCAGCATGTTTCACCAGGACCCTGCCTGGCCTCCCCAGCGCTCCAGTTGTGTCAGCGTACAACCAGCCAATTTACAGAAGAGGGTTGAGAGCTCTTGTGCTCTCAGAAAGGGCATAATGACAAGAAGAATGGTAAGTCCTGTAGACCTAATGCAGAGGCCAGGAGAGTTTAGGTGGGTAGTCTGATTGGAATGAGCTGCTGCGACAGAAGGTGGGAGGGAGGGACAGTTTGGGGGCCACGGAGAACAGCACTGCCTTCCCCACCTGCCCTCCTGCCCGTCTGTAGGCCCCTCACTGCAAGGTTGGGGGGCACTGCTGTCCCAAGCCCTCGCCTTCCTCTTTCCGGGCTGCTCGTGGGGTGCAGTCAGGGCTCTGCGTGCTGCCTGAGCCTGGGCTGGCGTTTCCATCCCCCGGGCGGAGTTGCACATATGGTTACACGCTCTGCCCGAGCAGTGCAGGGGCGGCGAGTGCAGGACAGTCAGGGCCACGTGGAGGGTGCAGGCCATGTGGGTGGCTGGCTGCTCTGGGGGAGCAGGTGGGCCCTGCTGGTGAGGAAGTGCTTTTGCAAGCGGTGAGTTTGGTGGCTGTTGCTGGGACTGCCCCCATGAGAGTTTGCCCCTGTGGGTTTGAGGCTCCCACAGGGTCCCCTTGGAGGAAAGCACCTTCACCAAGCGGAGCCTGGTGGATCTGCACAACCCCTTGAGGCTGTGCACAGGGTGGCATCCGCCCTAGGGAGGATTCCCTCGTTTCCATCTTTGGTGGGGCAGAGAAGTGCCCGGGGAGGCTGCATCTTCCAGAGCAAAGAGGGTAGACGGAGACAGGGGCGGGAAGTGAGCTGGGCCTTGTGGGGGGATAAGGTGCCACCTCTCACACTAACTTGCAGCAGAGGCAGTTTGGGTCACATGTCTGGGAACGTGTGTGGAGTTTGTCAGAAGCTGGAAGACTCGCACTGGCTGAAAATGATGGCGTACCTGGGACCAGTTCACAGCCACGCGCTTGCCTGGCAAAGACCGGATTCATGCACCCGTGTGTCCTTAGCAGACTTGACTGTGTTGGGGGTGGGGGCGAGGTGTGCCAGCCGCGGACGGGCGGCATTAGAATGCTTAGCACATTGAAGGCAGACTGCCTGCTTCTGGGTGCCATCTGTGGCTGTTTTGGTTTGGAAGGACAGCTTGCTTGCTGATGAACACTTCCAAAGTCTTTTGAGCTAAGTGTTTTTTATAAATTCCCGTCTAGATCATTCTGCATTAAAAAACAATGATAATTTCCACATTGTTGGTTTTTAAAATGAACCAGTTTTTACAGGTGCTTTGTGGCTGAGGCCTCACCAGGGTCTGCTTTGAGACCAAGGAGTGGGTTGGTGGGCTGGGCTGCCAGGACAGTGCCACCCATTGCCCAGGTGGTGAGGGGGGCCGGCCAGTGAGGCAGGGAAGGTGTAGAATCGCTTTGTTGGCCATGCTCGGTGTGCACTGCTGCCCCTGGGCCAGTCTGGCGGGGAGTGGGCTCCAGTGCCACTGTCGTGGCCCACGGCTCAGGGTGAGCATTGGGCATGGGCCCATTCCTAGGTCGCCCTGGCTCTCGGGCATCCCGGGGACAAGGCAGAGACAGCACTAAGACTCTGTGGAGGTGGCCCAGTGTAGCGTCAGGGGAGTCTTTGTCGGGAGCTCACATCGCTGCATGCTGGCCCCTCACCCCACCTAGTCCAAGCACGGGGTGGGCCCGACATGGCGGGCAAAGCCTGGGTCAGGCTAGTGGAAGACCAGGTGCTGCTTCCTTCTAGCTGTGGTCCACCTTGGACCTCTGTTACCTTCCCAGATCCGCACTCTCCTTATCTGTAGAGTGGGGTTGTGAGGACGAACAGTGAGAGAACTTGGCCCTGGGGGGACCCGCTAGGCGGGTCCTGTGTGAGTTAGCTGGCGTGGGGGCCTTTCAGATGTGGAGGAAAGCGGGTGGTAAGCTGAGGGGCCACTCAGACTCCCCGGCTCAGCATCTCAGTTCCTCGTTTCAGATCAAGGCTGGAAATCCCCCCAGGGCAGTGATTACTCAGGGCGCAGGGAGTTGACGTGTGCGTCCCCTAACAGGGTTCGGGGGAGGCTGGCCAGTGGTAGGTCTGCTTCATGCGCTGGCCCCAGCTTTGCACCGGGATCCAGAGATCCCATTCACAGAAGGAAAACTCAGACGCGTGATGAGGCCCAATTAAATTCTGCCAGCGGGGGTTTGGTTGTAAAGATGATTCCGCACACCCCGTTGGAGGCAGGTTTTCTGAAGCCAGTCTGTCTTCTGGACCCTGGAGGGGTCAGACTTGTGATTGGGTTGCACAGGGGCCACCCGGGAATGGGGCGCCACAGGGAGAGGCCTGGCCTCCTCCCAGAGAGGGCAGGTTCTTAAGAACTGTTGAGTGAGCACATGGGGCATTATGGCACCTCTGAGAGTGGGACTGGGCAGGGGCACGAGGAGCTCCCCGCTCCAGCGCCGGGAGTGTGTGCTGTGTCTGCCTGGGGTGTCACCCCGTGGAACAGGCCCTGCAGTTTGCATCAGAGGCGGGAGGCTGTGAAAGGCTCCCTGTGGAGGGAGATGGCCTCCTACCCAGCCCTCAGCCCTTCCTTCCCCGTTAGGTGCCGTTCGGTGCCGGATGGTGGGAGCATGGGGCCGCTGTGAGGAGCTGGAGACGGGCACTTGCTCATTTCACCTCTAAATGGCTGCCAGTCCTAGATCCAAGGAACTCTCCCATCCAAATGTGGGGAAACAGGTGTATCTTCCAGCCTTTCTTGTTTGTAGCAGATTTCAAACATAAAAATAGAGTAACCATTCTGCCCCAGCAGATACCAGCTTACAGCCTGGCAGCTTGGTTTCAACTGCCCCTCCCGCCACCCACCCCCAGGGGGTGATTCTGTAGCAAATTCCAGTTCGCATCTGGCTTTCCAGGAAACACTCTAGAACGTGTCATTGAGAGATGAGGATGTGTGGTGTCTTTAATGGTTGGCACACAGTGGCATGCCGTGGAGTCATGCACAGGTTTGCTACTTCTCCCTGTGACCCAGGGTGTGGGAGGACGGGGTGTCACCTGCGCATGTAGCTCCAGGCCCCTAGCCCAGGCCACTTCTCAAGGGCACTATCCCCTCCCTTGGGCTCTACCTGTGTGTGTCCAGCTCCGCTTCCTTTCTCACGTTTGCTGTGAGCCGAGTGGCAGATATCACTGGTTAGGCTGCCTGGAGTTGTGGCTTAGCATGGGCTCAGGCTCTCTCCGGGGAGGAAGGTGCCGGCCTTTCCTGGAGCCTTTCTGGGTTCTCATGTGGAAAGACGACCACGTAGGAGCCTTGGGAATGCTGATGTTCTTGCGTTGGGTGAGGAATTGTCCTCTCCCTGTCCCCACGCTGTGTTCCTGGGGCGTCCCTGGAGCGTGAGTGAGGATGCGCTCAGCAGCAGGCCTCTGATGGTGGGAGCCTGCGTGCTGGATGTGCTGGCGGCCACCGCTTCAGCCTCTGCCTGGGTGCAGACTGTCCCTCGGTGTTGCTGGGGCCGGTGCCTGTGGCCCGAGACCAGGCCTCCCCAAGTGGTCTTTCTGTGAGATTCTAGACAGGTGGGACTGATGGTTCCTTCCCTGGTGTCCCCTGTGTTCCTGACTGTGCCTCGTGGCTCTCTAGGATCTGAAAGCACTCAGTGTGACAGTTAAGTCACATCCATCATTGTTTATGTCCCAGGCCGCTAGGCTGGACCTGTGTGCGCACCTACCCCCTCCGGCCCCCCACTAACTTGCTGCCCTGTCTTTGGAATAGGCACCTCAGGGGACCACTAGCTTCCTTGAGTGCCCCCACCCACTGCCTGGCTCTGCTGTCAACTTGCCCCCACCCTCCTGACACCTTCACTCTTCATGGGCACTTGCTGCAGCAATGAAGAGACCAGATGGACAAAAATCAGTGGACAGGGACAGTCGCTGTTGGTAGAGATGGAGGCAACACCTGGCTCAACCGACTTGAGGAGACACACTGATCTGTGGCAGTCGAAGGGTCCCTCATGGAAAAGTGAGCCGCTGCAGCGCCTTACATGATTCCGTCCTGTTGGGAAAGCCAGTTGGCGGGCGGTTGAAGAAGGTTTTTTGGACTGGGAATGAATCCCAAGGGAGACGTCCCAAGGAAGAAGCGGCCGCAGATGTGCCAGGCTATTCCTGACTGTAAGAGGCTGCAAACAGCCTTTGGGCCAGTGACGTGGCCCTGTGAGCCCGACGAGCTGTCTTGGAAGGTAGCACTGAGGTGGCTGCTCAGGCAGAGTGGAAACTAACCGTGCTGTGATCAGGGTCCAGCGTGCTTCCCTCCAGACAGGTGCCAGGAGCGACCTGGGTGGTCTGTGGGGTGGTGGCTCAAGTTGATAGAAGACAGGTGTGGGGAGCCAGCTCAGGTGCCCTGGGTCTGTTCTGCCTCCGGGTCTCGTCCTTGCTCCTGTGCCCCTCACCCTGCTCCAGGGCTTTGGTGTTGCCTTGCATCTCCCGGCGGCACTGGGGCCTCTGGCCAGCTTCCTGCCCAGCCTTCTCCAGCTCTTTCCTGCTTTCCAACGTGAGGGTCCAGACCTCTGGCCCCCGCTGCTGTGATTGTCTAGTGTCCTCAGAAGGGCCCTCTCTAGGCCAGGCAGACAGAGTTCACTCTGTCCCCTCCTTTTCTGACCACCTGGAAGGACCATCTTGGTGCTGCCCTCCCCCTGTGACCCACCTCCCTGCCCCAAGCCAGGGTTCACGCTGGGCTTTGCAGGCCTGGAGCCTGAGTGGGAGCCTCCCTCGGCCACGGCTGCGTCCTGGCATCCCTGCTACCCACGGGGCCCCCCAGCGAGTGTGGGAGGCCACTGCTCCTCTGTGGAGCAACTGCTGGTTGGGAAAGCAGGTTCCTGGGTCAGGAGCCAGCTCACATTTTGTTCCTAGGGGACCCAGCCCCGACTGAGTGCTAAGTGCTCTTTGGGACAGACTGGTCATCTGTAAGGAGGTTCCACGGAGCTGTCATGTCCACCTCAGTGTGCCCAGCCTTTTGAGAGAACCCTTGCTGCATTGCTCTGCGGTCACTCCCTGGGCCTCGGGGCCTGCCTGACTGCATCTGGAAAGCCATCGCGGGCTGGGGGCAGCCTCGCCTTGCCCATTTTCCTCCCTGCTGGCATCACTGGCTACCTTCTGCTGGCTCAGGGAGTGGCCCCACTGGGCACTCACCGTCTTTCTGTGCCAGCCTTGCAGGTGGGCCCCAGGAGCCTGACCTCCTCCAGAGTGGGCTCCTCTGCTCTGCAGGTGAGAGGCCTGCACGCTGGGGACAGAAAGGGACCCGTGAGAATGTAGCATTTCCTGTGGGGCCAAGAGCCCAAGGGCCAGCTGAAGGCCTCTCTGCACGAGCCAGAGTGCAGCTCTTCAGGTGGCCCCGAGTCATGGGGCACGTAGGCTGGGCCCTCAGACCTTCACTCTGTGTCCCCAACTCCCACAGTTTCCGGGCGGCTCTCTGGCTGGCCGTTGGCTCAACAGTGATCTCTGGGGCAGCAGCTCAGCGCCAGACCCTGGGGTTGCCCAGGTGTTCTGCCTCCTCCCTCCTGTCTGGCAGCAGGACAGCGTCTGCCCAAGGACAAGGACACTCTGTGCCGCCGGGCTAGCTGGGTCTGGGCAGCGTTCTGCTCTGTGAGGACTGCTGGTTCCAGGGGTATGTGGGGACCCAGGGCTCTAAATATACCGTGGTGAGGTCACCAGGGTGGAAATGAGGCCATGTGGCAAGCCCAGGAACCCTGTTGGCGCTGGAATCCCCGGCTGGGGAATAGTTGGCCTTGCTGTCCCCTGGGGACTGGCATCCCCACGGTGCAGTCTTCTCTGATGTCAAATCCCTGCTCCTTGTGTTAGGGATAAGTACGGGCTCCTGTCTCCCCTCCGATCACCACCCCCACCCCCAGCATAGCTTCGAGCAGGTTTTTTAGGGCCATTTGGATGTGTTCATGGACATAGCCCTGAACAAGACCATTTCAAGGCAAGGCTGTTATTGGCAAGGAGGAAATTGGTGCATTGGCAGAGGGGTGGCTTTGTGAGAGCTGTCAGGTGGTGTGAGGACCACTGTCATTGCTCTGTGGTCACTCTGCAACTTTATACACCCAGAAGAGACAGAGAACCCTAGGGGGAAGGGTAACGGCTGCCGGGAATGGGGAAGAAGATTGGAAAAGCCAGCATGCATGTGGCCAGTGGAATAATGGCCCCCATGGATGTCTGTGTCCTAGTCCCTGCAAGCTGGGCATGTGGTACCTTATGTGGCACATGTGACAAAGGGTACAGCTTGGAGGTGGGGAGGGGACCTGGATCGTCTGGGTGGGCCCTGCCTTGTCAGATGAGTCCTTAGAGGGGAGACCCTTTCCTGGCTGGGTCAGAGAGGTGCAGTGTGAGGAGGACTTGGCCGTAGCTGGCTCTGAAGGTGGAGGGAGGGGCCACGAACTGAGGGACAGCCAGCAAGGAAACAGGGCCCTCAGTCCTCTGGCCATAAAGAACTGCATCCTGCCGGCACTGGAGGGAGAGGAAGCGGGTCCTCCCCTAGAACCTCCAGAAAGTGCAGACTGCTGACACCCTCGTCCTAGCGCAGGGAGGCCCAGACCAGACCGCCGGCCCCTGGAGCCTGAGATGATAACATGTGCTGTTTAGCCCTCTGGTTTATGATTGTGCCCTACGGCAGCAACAGGAAACTACCACCACGCAGTCCTGCAGGGAGGAGGGCAGGACGTTCTCTACCCTCCTCTGGCTCCTGGTGGGAATGGAATGGGAGCAGCCTCCCAGGGCTAAGCGGCCACCTTCCATGGACTTGGAGCCCATAGCCCCTCCATGGCTGTTTGTGTGTTAGCCCAGAGCTGAGTCTGGTACGGGTGTTGGTTGCAGCCTTGTTTGTAATGACAAACGGAAAACGCCTAAGTGTCCCCCAGCATTAAGGCACGGCTGAGCCACGTGAGGTGGTCTGTGTGGTGCAGGACATTTCTGATGTTAAGTGCGAAAAGGCAAGCCTTGGAACTGTGGTTGGTCTTGTTGTGTTTTGAAATGTGTGATAAGTGTGTATACATACCTGTATGCATACACGAGGGATATTTTTGGAAAAAATACAAGGAAACGTTGCAGTGGCTGGGTGGGGGATGTGCTTTTCCTGGTATGCCTTTTCTGCTGTTCTAGTCTGTATCGTGCGTGTGTGTGTGTGCGTGTGTGATGTAATGTGCTCGCTTTGTGACTCATGGGGGGTAGAGGGGGCTTCCACAGGGGCCATGACTCCCACTCACCAGGCAGCGCAGTGGCAACCTGTAGCTGCTGGGGGTGGTTGTCGCTGCAGGAACTCTCGTTGTGAGGAAGGAGCTAGCAATGTGTGGGAAGTGCTCAGCGCAAGGCGTGGCTCATAGCAAGATCTAAAGGGGAAGGAGCTGCTTGTTGTAGGATATGCAAAGTCAGCTGTCCCCCAGAAGTACCTGATGTCGTCAAGTGTCTTAGTGGGGCATGCAGACCATGTGGATCAGTTTGCATTTTCCTGATGACTGATAAAGCTGAGCATTAGTGCTGTTTCCTATTCTGCGCAGTGCCTGTTTCTTCTGGCCACTCTGCCTGGGCTCCTTGTCACCTGTGCTGGTACGCAGGCATTCTCCGTGTGTTCCAGATATGGCTCCTCGGGACCTGGGGCCTATGTCTTCTCCCACTTTGTGACTCTTTGCTCTCTTTATGGTGTCTTTCAGTGACCTCTAAAGGCCTCGTTAATGCAGTTAAAGTGACTGGTTCATTATGTATTACTCTTTTAAGCTTTGTGCATTTTATTTGTTGAGTCCTTTGGCGTCCCCTACCCCATCAGATGGCAGAGTAGAGGTCGTCTCTTAAGTGTCCCGAGTTTCAGCGGGTGGGTGGATGGGCATGTACACGGAGCAGGGGCTCATGGCACGTTGCACGTGCTAGAAGAGGTTGGCTGGGAGGGCGGGGCCATGCACTGGGTGCCTTGTTGGCCCTGGGAAGCAAGTAGGAGGCTATGTGGAGTGGGGGCTTTGGTGGTGCTGCCTCTTGCTCTGGTGGGGCAGGGACGGGGAGCTGAGCAGGCTGGGACTGGGCTTCCCAACCCTCCAGGGGAGAAGGGCAGGAGCCTGATGAGTGACTCTCGTTTTGCAGATCCGGAACATGGTGGCGGTGCTGGAAGTCATCTCCAGCCTGGAGAAATACCCCATCACCAAAGAGGCACTGGAGGTGAGCGTCCCAGGGCCTGAGCATTCGGGAGGGCAGAGCAGGGTCAGGGGAGGCAGCCACCTGGATCCTTCCCTGGCTTCTTTGAGCTTCAGCCTTTTCTCACCAGTCAGTGAGGCCTTCAGAGGACTGAGAGAGGAGGTGCGCCCTCATGGCACGTGCCTTGGGATCACTGTCTTCCTGCAGGGACTGCAGGAATGGGTGTCACGAATCCCAGAGCTGGACTCCGTCCTCCATACCCTGCACACCTTGTGGGCACGTGGGGACACGGGAAGAGGTGTGCTTAGGGAGGCTCCAGTGAGTGGTGCTGTCCCCAGCCCTCTGCTTAAGGAGCAGGTCCTCTGTGCTGTCACCTTGGCCACAGCACATGGTCACCCAGAAAGCCTCCCTGGCAGAGTGTCCTTGCAGCGGCCTTGACGGTTCACAACCCCTAGGTGCTGGCAGCCTGTGGGATGGTGCTTCTGAGAACGTCGCCTAACCCTAGGACTCTCAAGTGTGAGGACTGGGTTTGAGGATTTACATGGTCACAAAGGACCAGATCCCTGTAGATTTTGTGTCAGAGAAGCTGGCAGTTTAGGAGTCAGGGGGAAGGAGTCATTTCAAAGCCATGGGCACTTCCCACCATTTCTGGCTTAGCTCTCTTTTCATGGGGAAGCCCCTGTCCCAAAATTGCATCATCACGTCTCTCTGGTTGTAGGAAACAAGACTTGGGAAGCTCATCAACGACGTCCGCAAGAAGACCAAGAACGAGGAGCTCGCCAAGCGGGCCAAGAAGCTGCTGCGGAGCTGGCAGAAGCTCATCGAGCCCGTGCACCAGAATGAGGCGGCGCTGCGGGGGCTGGCCGGGGCGGCCGGCTCGGCCAACGGGGGTGCTCACAACTGCCGGCCGGAGGCAGGAGTGGCCGGTGCGCCCAAGAGCATCCATGACCTGAAGAACCGCAACGACATCCAGAGGCTGCCTGGGCAGCGGCTGGACAGGCTGGGCAGCCGCAAGCGCCGGGGAGACCAGCGCGACCTCGGCCACCCCGGGCCACCTCCCAAGGTCTCCAAAGCTAGCCACGACCCCCTGGTCCCCAATTCATCCCCCCTCCCCACCAATGGTATCGGCGGAAGCCCAGAGAGCTTCCCCAGCCCCCTGGACGGCAGTGGACACGGCAGCCCTGAGGGCAGCCGCCTGGAGCGCGGCGAGAACGACAGGCACGGCGGCAAGATCCCCGTCAACGCCGTTCGGCCGCACACCAGCTCCCCTGGCCTGGGCAAGCCCCCCGGGCCCTGCTTGCAGGGGAAGGCTTCCGTGCTGCAGCAGCTGGACAGGGTAGATGAAACTCCGGGACCCCCCCACCCCAAGGGGCCCCCTCGCTGCTCTTACAGTCCCCGGAACTCACGGCACGAGGGCTCCTTTGCCCGGCAGCAGAGCCCGTATGCATCCAAAGGCTCTGTGCCCAGCCCGTCACCTCGGCCCCAGGCACTCGATGCCGCACAGGTGCCGTCACCGCTGCCGCTGGCACAGCCGTCCACACCCCCTGCGCGGCGTCTCGAGCTGCTGC
Source organism: Avahi laniger (assembly GCA_963575035.1). Lineage (NCBI taxonomy): Eukaryota > Metazoa > Chordata > Mammalia > Primates > Indriidae > Avahi > Avahi laniger. Next base: position 11,202 of record CAUYSK010097884.1, on the reverse strand, counting down.
CGAGCGCGGAGAGCCCAGTGCGCTGGCTGGAGCAGCCCGAGGGCCACCAGCGGCTGGCGGGGCTGGGCTGCAAGGCAGGGCTGCCCCCAGCAGAGCCCCTCCTGCCCCGGGCAGGGCTCTCCCCGGACTCCTCCAAGGCGGACAGTGACGCTGCCTCCTCGGGTGGCTCGGACAGTAAAAAGAAGAAGAGGTACCGGCCTCGCGACTACACAGTTAACTTGGACGGGCAGGTGGCCGAGGCGGGCGTCAAGCCTGTCCGGTTAAAAGAGCGGAAGCTCACCTTTGACCCCATGACAAGACAGATCAAACCTCTGACCCAGAAAGAGCCAGTGCGGGCAGACAGCCCTGTGCACACAGAGCAGCCGCCCAGGACAGAGCTGGACAAGCAGGAGGCCAAGGCCAGCCTCCAGAGCCCCTTTGAACAGACGAACTGGAAGGAGCTGTCACGCAACGAGATCATCCAGTCCTACCTGAGCCGGCAGAGCAGCCTGCTCTCGTCGTCGGGTGCACAGACCCCAGGGGCTCACCACTTCATGTCGGAGTACCTGAAGCAGGAAGAGAGCACCCGGCGCGGGGCCAGGAAGCTGCATGTGCTGGTGCCTCATGGCCCGCCCACGGATCTCCCAGGGGTGACCCGGGAGGTCACACAGGACGATCTCGACAGAATCCAGGCCCATCAGTGGCCAGGGGTGAACGGGTGTCAGGACACACAGGGTAACTGGTATGACTGGACGCAGTGCATGTCGCTCGACCCGCACGGCGACGACGGGCGGTTGAACATTCTGCCTTATGTCTGCTTGGACTGACCGGCTCGTCCGCCACGAAGTGCATTCCCACCTTGCAGTAGCCAGGGCAGGCGGTGGCCAGGACCCAGCTGCCCCCTGCAGCTGGGAACTCGGGGTGTCCGGCCCGGGCGGGAGGGAGGGGGCGGGAGTCACGTGGTCTCCATGCTCTTCCCTCAAAACTCTCCTTCTTTTGTGAAATGCTGCTACCAGTTTACTAACAAAATTGCAAAGGAAGGACCGCGCGGAAGGAAGGAAGGACGGCAGAGTGAGTTCAGAACTCTATAGCAGACCAGCTATAAAAAGCGTTAGTCCCCCACCCCGGAAGAGGTGCGGATACTTCCAGCACCTGAACGCTGGGACCTCAGTTGCAGGCAGGCACAGGAAACCTGTGGGAGAGGTTACCTTTCACATAGCAACAGAAGCACGCATCTCTTTACGTTCTCTGTTCTTTAATTTGGCCCTGAAAGTCTGGGAGACAGTGGGCTGCACCGTGGCCTCTGTTCGCTCCCCACCCAGCCACTGTCAGGCCAGTGTTTTCCATCGTGTGCTGGAAGCTTCTGGGCTGCGGCGAGCCACTGGCATCGGGCAGGCAGGCCCACTGGCCAGTCAGTTTGACCCACACTCCACGGGCATCCACCCATTTGTATCTGGTTTCAGTTAAAACCCAGTTTTTAAAGAAATGCTGCAAAATTTAAGTTTTCTGAAGTTTGTTTTTCTTCCCCTCTTCCATCTGACCACCAGCCAAAAAACCTTTCCTCTCTTTCTCCTTTCTCTTTTCCCTTCCTGCACACATCTAGAAAATTTCACCTTTCTAGAGTCCCCCCCCCCCCAAGAACAATACAAAAGTTACCGCGGGTGCTACTGGTGTGTAAGCTGTACTGTTGGGCGAGAGGGAAGACCTGTCTGTACGCTGGAAACACTCATAACCATTCCTTTAGATTCGTTTGCCTTATGGTTATTTGTCATAAACGCGATTTGCAAAAACAAGGAGCCTTAGTGAATGTACAGTACCTAGACTTCTGTGTTCTCAGGACACAGAAGGGAGCAACTTTGCTATTTGGTCCAGTAAGTGGACACCTTGTGATATAAATGTGGAAATAAAAAAACCATTTGCACAAACCAGTCCGAGAATCGTTTCTCATTTGGGTTTTCACAGCCAAATCTGCCCTTTCCTGGATTCTGGATCAGCCAGGAAGTCCTGGACCCCACAGCCAGACTGCAGGGACATAGGGCAGGCAGGGCACAGCCCCGAATTGGCCTGCTATCCTGCTGTTGTATTTGGGGAGACCTGCACCTTTTATTCAGGGCCACCTGCTAGCTTGGAGGACAGATTCCCAAGGACCACATTGAGCAACATTATCCTAGCTCACCCACATCTCAGCTGCCCAAAGAGAAACCCTCCATAGCTCAGGTCTCAGTGACTTTTTGGTTTCCGCTAAAATATTTGTAGTTCTTACACAGCATGGCCCAGAGGCTCCCAGCTGTGTGTCTGGCTGCCCACCCCTTGGCTCTCACTGCCTTACAAACATACCTGGTTGGTACTGATTTTTTAAAAAAATTCCCCCTTGACTATAAAGTGATAATCTTTTAGTTCCCCCTTGTCCCTGAAATCAGAAGCTAAGACTTTGGTTTTCTAGTTTTTTCAGTCCAGAATAGGTCATCTTGTCCATCTGTACTGAATTTCACAAATGAGGAAACAGCTAAACCTTAAGAGGGGCAGCCCCACAGGGAAAACTAAGGGTTCCAGGGACATTCCTTCTGGCCTGCAGGACCTCAGTCAACCCAGAACTCTGAGCCAGCAGGGGTTTCTCACACAGGCTTGGCGTGGGACATGCATCCCCCTCCCCACCCCCACCCCAGAAAAAAGGCAATGGGAGGGTGAACCCCAAGGCCTGCCATCAACCAGCTGTGGCTCTGGGCTGATCTCACTTTTGTGCACCTGTCACCATTTAGGGTCTGAAGTGCCTACCCCAGCGTTGTAGGAACTAAGGCAAATGATAAAAGTTAACCTCAAAAGCATGTCAGTGGAAGTGTTTTGACACTCAGTTTTACCATGAAGTGACTATAGCTACTTTTCTAAGTTTACTGTGCCTATGTTCTCACCTTGGCCAGCTCTGCTGACATGTGGTATCCCAAGAATGTGACATCTCAGTGACAATGGGTAAAAGGTACAACTGGAGGATATTAGGGCCCAGAGGTTGGTGTCCTATCGACACCCCCTTTTCTCAGACCTGGGCTTGGGGACAGGTTGCTACTCCCTTTGCCCCTTCCCGCAGGGACCACCACACCTGTCTTAAGAATCCAGTAAGCTCCAAGGCACATGTATTGCCTTTGAGAATACAAGGATAAGCTGATACCCCCAACATGTGGGGGACCAAGTTGGGTTGCCACTTTCTAATTTGACAAGGATACTGTAACATGGAATTTTAACACTCCTCCCCGAAAAAGTTGGACGCACATGATTTTTGGAACAAATTAAAGTCCTTTAATTAGTATCAGATTATACTGCTGAAAACACCAACTTGTTTTCCTCTACTAGCGCCTGGGGCTGGTCTATACCGGCTGGTCCTTGGACATGAGCGGTCAGGGCCAGGCACCTCCTCCTCCTGCAGAGCCCAGGAGCCAGGTGTCCAAGAAGGCTGCCATGGGCCACGGCCCCCAAATTGGCGGGGTACCTAAAACCTGTCGCTTCTCCTCTCTGGATTTGGGTCTGGCTGTGAAACGGGGATGGTAATACCTACCGCACAGCGTTCCTCGGATTCAGTGGGACGATGCCTGGGCCAGGCCGGTGAACTGAGCACGTCGCGGTGGTTTCCAGAACGCGCTCCCCGGGACCGGCGCTCCGGGGCTGGCTCCTCTGCCGGAGTCTGGCCGCCGGCGTGTGCCCCCGGGTTACAGAGCGTATTCAGCCCAAGCAGATCTTTTCGCAATCTGGTTTCTTTCCTCGAAAAGTCTTCTCTTTTGCTCTAGGTGTCCGCCGCCGCCAGGCCGTCGGGAATCAGGTTAGGAGGCGCCGATGTACCGCCGACCGAGGCCCCTCGGTTTAGCCCGCGAGCTCGATCGCCCGTTCACAGACGCCGACGCGGCGGAGCCCTCGCTCTCTCGCCAGCCCATCCGCTCCTGCTCTGGCGCCCGGGCACCGTGACAGCCCACGTCTCGGGGAGCACAGCTGGGTGCCAGGACCCCATCCCCTCATTCCGCTTCCGGCCTCGGCCCCGCCTCTGTCGGAAGCACATCCGACGGTGGGCGGGGCCTGCACTCGAAACGTGAGGTCTGGCGCGTCAGCCGGCGCGCGGGGATGACGCGCAGCGGTGGCGGCCAATGGGGAATGGCGTTAGCCGGCGCGCCCGCCCCCGCCCAGCCCCGCCCCGGCCCGGCGTCGGGCCGTCGGACGGGCGGGAAGGGGTGGCTGCTGGGCAGGATGGCGGCGGCGTCGGCGGCGGCCGTGGGCTCGGGCCCCAGCGCGGGGGGCTCGGGCGCAGCAGGCGGCGGGGCGCGCGAGGGCGCGCGGGTGGCGGCACTGTGCCTGCTGTGGTACGCGCTGAGCGCGGGCGGCAACGTGGTCAACAAAGTGATCCTGAGCGCCTTCCCGTTCCCGGTGACCGTGTCGCTGTGCCACATCCTGGCGCTGTGCGCGGGACTCCCGCCGCTGCTGCGCGCCTGGCGCGTGCCCCCCGCGCCGCCCGTCTCGGGCGCGGGGCCCAGCCCGCATCAGTCGCCCGGCCCGCTGCTGCCGCCGCGCTTCTACCCGCGCTACGTGCTGCCGCTCGCCTTCGGCAAGTACTTCGCGTCCGTGTCTGCGCACGTCAGCATCTGGAAGGTGCCCGTGTCCTACGCGCACACCGGTGGGTGCGGCGCCCAGCCTGGGGGGCGGTGGCCGGGGCGTGCCGCCCGGGGCTCGGGCACATGGGTAGGAGTTCGCCGGCCAGGGAGCGTCCCACCGGACTGAGAAGTCGGCAGAGGGCTCGCCAAGGCTTTTGGTAGGGGAGGGTCACGCACAGGGTTCTCAGGGAGGAAGGGGGCTGAGAACGGAGCTGGGAGCTGAGCCGGGCAGACCACAGCTGTTGGGTTGGAACCGCGCTGTGGAGGTGGAACGGGCTCCCTCGGTGGGCCCCGAGACGCGGGCAGCCCCCTGAGTGTCCTTCCTCTCTTTGCAGTCAAGGCCACCATGCCCATCTGGGTGGTCCTCCTGTCCCGGATCATCATGAAGGAGAAGCAGAGCACCAAGGTAACCCAAGGCCGGGGTTCTGGACAGATGGGGATCGGCGGGTGCCCAACTGGTGACGTGGTGCAGGCTGCTTGTCAAATAAGGAAGTCAGTGTAGAGGCCTCCAAAGGCCTTTTTACTACCAGTGCTCTAGAATCACCCTGCGGGCAGTGGTATGTGGAGTATGTGTCCCTCTGTGGTCTCAAGAACACTGTTGTCCCTCAGGTTCAATTTTCCTCCCTGTGTCGATTCCCTACCCAGGGTTGCTGGTAGGTGATGGCTTGGCCACATCTTGGCGAGGCGGCCCCTGTGTGGCCCCCCCAGTGGAACCAGGGATGGAACAGAACTCTAAAACAGACAGGTTTTCACTTCTTTATAAGAGAGAGTGGTCAGGGGATTTCTGGGACCAGAACCAAGATGCTGAATCAAAGGAGTTTGATTTGGGTAAAATCCAGCGAAGTCATAGAAATTAAAACAGCCAGGAATTGTGATTGGGAATGGAAGTGAAAACAGCACGCACAGCTAAGGGCTGCACAGGGCGATGCGACTGGCAGAGTCCAGGGTCTGTTGCAGATGCCAAGCCAGGGTATTTCTTGGCTTGAGGCAAGAGAAGCCATAGCTTTGGCCAGAGGCAGCCTTGCTCCGTGTCTTTAAGTGGAAGTCGGACTCTTGTTGTCCCAGCTGGAATCCATTTCTTGCCGGACACAGCACCTCTTTTCCAAGTGGCTGGTTTCTGGCATCTTGTATTTTATATAACTCAGAGCAGCAGTGCCCTGGATCAGCTTATAGAAATTGGGCCACTTCGGGCTGATTTTATTTTTTTATTCCAGCCTATCTTTATCCCAGCAAGACCTGCCTGTGCTCTGGGGCCCGCCCCGCCAGGGTGACGTCAGGGTGTGACTTGCCTCCCAGGGGTCGGAGTTGCCTGGGAGGTGTGCGGCTGCATCACCTGATATCACTTCGTGTTTATCAGGTTTCCCCGTTGTACAGGACTTGGTACTCAGCTTGGGCAAGGAGCCGGAAACTTCACACAGTGAGAAACGACTGGGGATTGGCCCTCTGAGGCAGACAAACTAATGATGATGACGAGATAACTTCGTAGGGACCCACCCTGCCAGGCAGATAAGGCAGGTAGTCATCATTCCCGATCTCAGGAGAAGAAACAGGACTTCAGAGGAGAGGGATGCACGCCAGTAGTGGGGGAGCTGGAATTCAGGTCCCTCAGGCCATAGCCCTTGTCCTGCCCTCCCAGGGGCATCACCGTCGCCTCCTAAGGTGTTCCGCCTTGCCTTAAGAGTGTTCTTTGTAGGACAGGGTTCAGCTGGGAGTCAGAAGCACTAGGCATAAAGAATGGATCCCAGTGGATCCTGGAAGTTGGGAGCCACTTAGCTACCCGGCCCTGGCCCGCTGGACCTTCTGGAAGGCCTCCTGTCATTCAGCCAGCAGGTATTGAGTACCTACTGTGTGCCAGGCACCCAGTAGAGCAGCAAACAAGAACCCGTGCTAGAATTGTGTCCAGTCTAACAGGCACCAGATGATTGAAAGGACAGTTAGTGCGGGGGCCGAGCGCTCTGCCGGCGAAGCCCAGTTAGCAGCTGGCGGCGGGGGACACACAGCTCTGGAACCTACGGGGTAGAACTGGGTGGCCTGAGACCTGAGGGGAAATGTCGCCAGTGGGCGGAGGCATCCGTGGGGTGTCCTTGCCAGCAGTAATCAAGCTGGAGGAGCCCTAAGTAAGAGGGAACAAGGGATCCTCTCGGAGGATCAAGGTGGCAAACCCTGGTGTGTTGGTGGCAGCTGAAGAGATCCATAAGGTTAGGACCAGCCCTGCTCTGTGCCCCTGAGCAGAGGCTCTTGATGGGGGTGATGGTTTAGGGGTGGGGCTGCCCCAGGTGATCTGATAACCTCCTGCCCCCGGCCACCCCCTAGAGCATCACTGGCATTGCAGAGGGGTAGATGGTGTCCCTTTGGTGAGGGAGGACCGAGCAGAGGATGCTTTCATCTGGGCGTCTGTGGGGGGCGGCCCAGCTCCAAGCTGCCCTGTCAGCCCCTCCTGCTGTCGTCCCGCAGGTGTACTTGTCACTCATCCCCATCATCAGTGGTGTCCTGCTGGCCACTGTCACCGAGTTGTCTTTCGACATGTGGGGGCTCGTCAGCGCCCTCGCTGCCACACTGTGCTTCTCCCTTCAGAACATATTCTCCAAAAAGGTATTTGGGCATCATCACGGATACGCATGGCGTCTCAGGGGTGCGTGGGTGGCAGATTGGTGGCATTTGAGATGCCAGCCGAGTGACGATTTCTTGAGTGTGAGAGCAAAAAAATCCTTCCTGCCATTCTGCTGACCTTCTGTTTGCTGCTTTGCTTTTTAAATACTTTGTTTTTCTATTATAAAATTAATACATGCTCCATGTGAAAAAATAGAGAAAAGCCCAATTTAAAAAAAAATTTTTTTTTTAAATTTATTGAGCATCTACTGTATGCCAGACACCATCATGGGTGCTCAAGAGAAAGACTCAAAAGAGATCTGTCCCCTGCCCAGGGATTTCTACTCTACTGAGTCAGATCACAGTGCAGTCTCCTAAAGACAGCTACTATCGATGTGATATTTCTTCTGCACATTTCTTAGAGTTACAGTATTATACGTGCATTAGAAATTTTGCTTTGCTCATTTGCTATTTTATCATAGCATTTTCCCATATCATTAACAGTTATTGCTATTAACTGCTGTAACAATCACATGGTTTTCAGGTACCACAGTTAACATCGTCAGGTCCCCTATTTCCATCTTTTCTTTGCAATGTAGAAACGATCTTTGTAATGTTTTCCCATCTCTCGGGTTATTTTCTTATGGTAGGTTTACAGTTCTCAGGTCAGAGAGTATGAGACATTTATGGCTCTGGTTATAGTTTGCCTGGATGTATTCTGCAAGGCTATAACCATTTAGACTGAAATCAGAGAGACATCAGACTGAAACCAGAGAGACATCAGAGTGCCTGTTTCACTGCATCTTCACCAGCATTGAGTGTTACTGTTTTTTTGTTTGTTTTTTCTTTCTTTTCTTGGTCCTTTACACATGGAACATGCTGCTTGTTTTGGGCATGTGCTGTGTGTCTCGTCACAGACATGCTCGCAGGCTTGGTGTCCGAGGTCAGCTGTAGGGGTGAATGTACAGTTGCTGCGCTTGGGGCCTGAGTAACTGGAGCCCTTCTGGCCACATACAGTTTCCGTCAGCCTTTAAAGTGGCTTTCTGTCCTCAGGTGTTGAGAGATTCACGGATCCACCATCTCCGGCTGCTGAACATTCTGGGCTGCCACGCCGTCTTCTTCATGATCCCCACCTGGGTCCTGGTAGACCTCTCCGCTTTCCTGGTCAGCAGCGACTTGGTGAGTTGGCCGGCACTGAGAACGCGCCCTTTTCCTAGACAAGTTCCAAAATAGGTGCTTCACTGGGGAGCTACGGCTCCGTGTTGACTTTGGGGTGTTTCCGGGCATCTGCCAGCCTGCCCTTTCAACACCCGGCCCTTTGTGATGACTCACGTTGCCCGCAGTCCAGGAGGAAGTGGGCTTCCTTTGCGTTTCCGTCTCTAGCGTGCTCGATTCCAGCTGCTGATGGCAGCTGCATTTATGCCAATAGCATCAAGGAAGAAAAAAATGCCGGCCTAGGTGACACTTTCCTGTCCTGACAGTCCAGTCCGGATCTCACTTTGACTTTTTAAAACTGTGCACAGCTTGATTTCTTCCCGGCCCATATTTCCGTTTACTCCAAATGGAATCTTCCCACCACCTATAGGGTCAGCCTCCAGAGGATGTGTTAGAAACTAACACAGGAAGGCCAGGCAAGGTGGCTCACACCTGTAATCCTAGTGCTTTGGGAGGCCGAGGCAGGAGGATCGCTTAATCCCCGAAGTTTGAGACCAGCCTGGGCAAGAGCAAGACCCCATCTCTACAAAAAATAGAAAAATTAGCCAAGTGTGGTGGTGCGCACCTATATAGTCCCAGCTCCTCAGGAGGCTGAGGCAGGAGGATCGCTTCAGCCTGGGAGTTGGAGGTTGCTGTGAGCTATGATGATTCCGCTGCTCTCAAGCCTGGGCAACAGAGTGGGACCCTGTCTCAAAAAGAAAGAAAGCAAGAAACCAACAGGTAAGTGTAAAGAGGCTGGTGGGATTTTTGCAGACCTAGTTAGAAAGGAAGAGTAAATGTTTACTGAGGACTTAATGTGGTCTGGCCGGACTGGTGACGTTTCTTGTCTTTAATCCTCAGCACCACCTGTTGTAATGGATATTATCTCCATTTTACAGATGAGTAAACTCAGTTTTCTAACTTTGCTTCCACATTGATGAGCCGTATCCTGGTTCCATCATCAGCCAGCATTAGTTTGTTACCTTAAAGTCCTGTATAAGAAAGGCGGTTCAGCTGGGCACAGTGGCTCACTCCTGTAATCCCAGCACTTTGGGAGGCTGAGGCAGGAGGATCACTAGAGGCCAGAAGTTCAAGACCATCCTGGGCAACATAGTGAGATCCTTGTTCCTACAAAAAAATTTAAAAATTAGCCGGGCACGGTAGCACATGTCTATAGTCCCAGCTACTCAGGAGGCTGAGACAGGAGGATCACTTGAGTCCAGGAGTTCAAGGCTACAGTGAGCTATGATTGTGCCACTGCACTCCAGCCTGGGCAACAGAGTGAGGCCCTGCCTCTAAAAAAAGAGAGAGAAAAGAAGGGGAAAAAATTAAAAGGGAGAGTTTAATGCTTAACTTTCCCTTTTAATTACCAATTTTCAGAGGAAAGTATTGGAGCCTGCTTCAAATGTTGACCAGGGAATTCAGGGTTTTTTTCCTTTTGGGGGGTGGGGGAGGGATTCTCTAACTTTTTTTCAGTATGAACTTCGTGTGTTTGTCAGTGACATGAGTTACTATTTTTCGTGTTTAAATTGTCCTGTCTTAGCCAGTGGAGCCCTTCCGGTTGGCTCCCTGCCTCACAGCAGTGCAGGGAGCTTGGGGAGCTTTTGACTCAATGGAATGTCCCCAATGTACTTCCCATCCCTGACCTGCAGTCTGCCGCTGCTTCAGGAACCAGGGTTGCTATTAGTTGAGAACGGTGTTTACAGACACAGTGCAGGAGCTCTGTGTGCTTTGCTTTTTGCATTTTTCACGTGTGCGTACGCATGGGGACAAGCGCAGCTTCGCCGCATCGGTACGTCCGTTGTGGGGAAGTCAGGGCTTTCGGTGCACCCACCTGTGTGTGCTCGTTGCCGCGAGGTTATTGCTTCTGGGCCTTTGCAGTGGAAAACTAGGAAGTAAGTGCAATCCCAATTTAACATTCCAGGATTTTCACTGCTTTGATGATTTTTTTTTTTATTTACGTCTCATTTCCGGTGTGCTTGGTTCCTCTCGTTTCGGATTTGCTTATTCTAGCCCAGTTATTCGTTTGCATTATTCCACCGAACGCTCATAAAATCGCTTCAAAGTGAGGAGCACTGAGAGAAGCCGGAGACTTCCGTGCCGCTCCACTTGTCCTTGGAACGTGTTCCATTAAAGACGCGCCTTCGGAATACTGTGTTCCAAGGTCGCTTGGAATGATTGTGTTCACGGTGTGCCCTGGTCACCGACTTGTTTATGCGCTTGGGTTCATTTACTTCTGTTGTTTTCAAATTTTAGCAATTGACTTCCCCCCACACGCTGAATATGGGAAGCCTTTGTAGTTCCAAAGCCAAACTGTGTAACAAGGTTTTTTCAAAGAAATCTGGCCTCTCTCCCTGCCTTCTCCCTGTCCCCGCTTCCCCCATAGGTGACAATCTTTATGCTCCTGGTTCACCCTTTCCAAATTTTTTTTTTTTTTGTAAGTAAAGCAAATTTGCTTATATATTCATATCCTCCCTCCTTCTTACACAAAAAGTGACCTTTTTAGATAAAGAGTGCTTTGTACCGGCGGGTTCTACATCTACGATTCAACCTTGAATCAGAAATTTTCAGGGAAAAAAAAATAACAATACAATGATTAAAAAAAAAGTTGTCAAATAGCTGGGCTATGAAAAATAATAATGAACAAATAATAATTAAAAAAACTCTAGAATAATGGCCGGGCGCGGTGGCTCACGCCTGTAATCCTAGCACTCTGGGAGGCCGAGGTGGGCGGATCGTTCTGAGCTCAGGAGTTCGAGACCAGCCTGAGCAAGAGCGAGACCCCATCTCTACCAAAAAATAGAAAGAAATT